>JAJQKJ010000516.1:0-181089 GCA_029574335.1 Rana kukunoris
CCCGGCTTTTTTCTAAGATACGAGCGGCGTAAGCCTGTTACACCGTCGTATCTTAGTTGCATTATTACGCTGGCCGCTAGGTGGTGCTTACGGCGGTATTCGTGTAATATATGCAAATGAGCTATTTACGGTGATTCCCGAACGTACTTGCGGCGGCGCGTCGTAGTTTACGTTGTTTGCGTTAGCGTTATAGCTGCGTAAGGTTACCCCTGCTGTAGGAGGCTTAGCCAATGTTAAGTATGGACGTCGGGACAGCGTCGAATTGTACGTCGAATTGGGGCTCGACGTTAGTAACGTTCACGTCGTTTTCATTGAGGAAAAGCAACGTGATCTCACGCATGCTCACTGGGAACGTCCATGGTCCAAAAAAACGGTGAATTACGTGGGGTCATGATTCATTTACATGAATCACGCCCCCACTTCAGACATTTGAATTGCGCGGCCTTACGCCGCCACACATACGTTACTCCGCTGTAAATAATGGCGCAAATAATGGCGCAAATAATTGCGCAAGTTCTTTCTGAATAAAGAACTTGCCCAAATATTTACATCGGCGTAACGTATCGGGAATACGGATCTGTCTGAATCTGGCCCCACTTGAAATTGCACTGAAAGTGCACTTGGAAGTGCAGTCACTTAGCATAATTCGTCATATACATGTGGATATTTGTCCCCCCCCCCCCCTTACTAGGTTGTCCTATATCCAAAAGAAGGAATTTGGTCTTATCAAGCATAGAAATATAGATCCATCTCATTACCCTTTGAAGCACATGTTATGTATAACCCAAAATAAAATATTCAAAATCAATCACTTTCAATTTTTAACAGCTGGAAAATGTATTTTGTTACAAAGTTGATGAAGGTTAGTAGTTCTAATCTACTGTGTTGATTTTAGTACCCTTACCATTGAAATAACAAACTGGATAATCTTTATAGATAGATAGAAATGCAGACGATTTATTCTTTTTGATATCAGGAATTGTCCCTCTTATGCTGAACGCATGCAGTACTTGGCAATTACCGGTAAATTGAGTAAAGCAACAGAGGATAGAACCATAATGGGGAGATTTGTATCTGTTGTGCTTTAAATGATCCTGCATGTGAAATATGTACATTTTATAAAGCTGCATAAATGTGTATTTTTTTTACATTTTGGGAAAAATGCAGTAAGTGATTTATGGGGTGAATAACTCCACTTTTATACTTAGTTAAATTACTTCCCTTTTAACATCACTTAACCTCCACACAAGGCATACTTATCTCTTGTATATGTCTATCAAGAAAGAAGGATGCCTTTAAATAACCTATGAAAAGCAGTATGATGAAAAGGATGTGTGTATAATAGGTCATCATTGATGTCAAACTGCAGCATGGCCTTTCAGCTCAGTAAAAGCTTAAAATATATACACATCATTGTGCGCAGCTACTTAGCATTTTAGATGTGCCTTGTGATCCATCATAACCAATTCTTCCTTCCAAGTTAAAAAAAATAAAAAAACTTTAAAATTGCTGCAGAGAGTTCAAACTGATGTGATAAAGTGGTGCTATAAAATAGATTGCGCTTTCAAGTTGCTGAGGCCCTCCTCCACCCTCGGACTTTGAAAGATTTTTCGAGTCTAATGCAATTAGGTGATGTGAGAAGATCAGAGACTAAAAATATATGTATGCATAGTTTATATAGGAGACATGGAAATTGATATGAAAGGCATACATTAGTTTATTTTTTCAGTAAGCTGACTGGGTAAAAATTGTTTAAGCTCAGCCAGGACCAACCACTTTGTAATGCTGATAAGAGACAATTTGATTTCTCAACTGGGAGTAAAGGCCATTTCATTAATCTGTGTAAGTATATGTAAAGGGACCCAACATATATGATGATCATTGTCTGTTCTGGATTAGCATGCATATTTATACCACAGATTTATATATTTATTTTTAAAGGGGTTGTAAAGGTTCGTTTTTTATTTTCTAAATAGGTTCCTTTAAGCTACTGCATTGTTGGTTCACTTACCTTTTCCTTCAATTTCCCTTTTTTTCTTTTGTTTTTTTTTCTTTGTTTTCTTTGTCTGAATTTCTCACTTCCTGTTCCTCCTCAGAAAGCTGTTCTGGCTGACTAACCCCCAGCCAGAACGGTTCGGATGATGGTGGAAAGCTTACTGAGTAGAACAGGAAGTGAGAAATTCAGACAAAGAAAAAAAACATTTAGAAGGGAAATCGAAGGAAAAGGTAAGTGAACCAACAATGCACTAGCTTAAAGAAACCTATTTAGAAAATAAAAAACAAACCTTTACAACCCTTTTAAGCAGCTGTGTGCACCTTTATCTGACTGTGATCTACGTACTAACTGTAGCTAGTTTAACCACTTCAGCTGATGTATTCGACCTTAATACCCCTTATGAAGCAAAACATTTTTTACTTGTGGGTCTGTTTTTCAGCAAAAACGTTGTTTTTACATAAAATTACAAAGTAATACATATGTTGTTTTTTGGGGACTTTCTTTAGGAAATATTGTCTTGTAAATGTTATTTTATTTCAATGTAATAGCTAAACAAAAAAATCAATTTGATCAGTGTTATTTTTTTTAAAGTAGATTTACAGTAAGTGCCAGTTTACACAGGGGCATCACGACTTCAGCTCGGCTTGGAGCAACTTACAACGCAACTTTAAGTTGCCTCCAGGACAGGCAACTTTGGCTGTGGCCAATCACAGAATAATCAGTTCTTTTTTTTTTAAAGCTCATGGCGTGTGAACACACCCAAAAAACTCCACCCGGTGCAGAAAAAATGTGCACACACATAAAGAGTGTTCACAAAAACGTGCAGACGGGTGCAATGTCAGTGGTCCTCCTGTGCAGAAGGGACCCAAACCCTGATCCCTTGGGGCGTTAGGCTATAGACGGGGACTGAGGTACTGTGGTCCAAGCAACCGAAGCCGACGCGGACCCAACTTCCTTGGAGGGACTGCCGAAACAGAACCCTCCCAGTACTAGGTGGGGCTCCCCCGAAGGGAGACCCCATGAGAGCAGGCGAACTAAGCCAGAAGGCCATGTCCACCCACTCCCAAGACGTTCAGGGCTGGCCCGAGGACCGGCACCCTACTATTCACATAGTGAACAAAACGTGCACAAACAAAAAAAGACAAAAACGTGACAAACATAGGCAATAAATTAAATAAAGTGGGGGAAAGGGATAGTGGAGAGGAGAGTGAAAGGAGTGGTCATTGTGTTCAACAATGACCAGGCCCTCCGGCCAGGAATAAAAAATTCCTCCGGTCCTAGCCAAAAGACCCAGGCCCAGAAGGCAGGTGCTAAAAAAGCGTGTAGCTGGTGCAGTGACCGTGGTGTCTTTAACCACTTGCTTACTGGGCACATATACCCCCTTCCTGCCTAGGCGAAATTTCAGCTTTCAGCACTGCGTCAATTTAAATTAAAATTGCGCGGTCGTGCGACGTGCCTTACAAACAAAATTGACGTCCTTTTTTTCCCCACAAATAGAGCTTTCTTTTGGTGGTATTTGATCACCTCTGCGTTTTTTGCGCTATAAACAAAAAAGAGCGACAATTTTGAAAAAAAACACAATATTTTTTACCTTTTGCTATAATAAAAATCCAATTTTTTAAAAAATATATATATATTTTTTTCAGTTTAGGCCGATATGTATTCTACATATTTTTGGTAAATATTTTTCGCAATAAGCGTATAGTAATTGGTTTGCGCAAAGGTTATAGTGGCTAGGAAATAATGGATTTTTTTTTTTTTTTACTAGTAATACGGCGATCTGCGAATTTTGTCAGGACTGCGATATTGCGACGCACACATCGGACACTTTTGACACATTTTTGGGACCATTCACATTTATACAGCGATCAGTGCTATAAAAACGCACTAATTACTGTATAAATGTGACTGGCGGTGAAGGGGTTAACACTAGGGGGTGAGGAAGGGGTTAAATGTGAGTCCTGGGTGTGTTCTAACTGTGTGGGGGGAGGGGGGTGACTGGGGGAGGTGACGGATGCTGTCTCCCTATGTACAAGAGAAACAGCATCTGTCTCCTCTCACTGACAGGACGTGGAGCTCTGTGTTTACACACAGAGCTTCAGGTCCCTGCTCTAAAACTGCCGATCAGCGGGTACCTGGCGGACATCGCGACCGCCAGCCACGCGCATCGGCATCGCGGGGACACGCCGGGTGCGCTCGCGCGCCGCCATCGGCACGCGCGCGCCCCCCAGTGGCCGGAGAACACGATGCCGTCAATTGACGGCGGCTTGGATATTCAGATCCACTAAGGCGCCGTCAATTGACGATAAGCGGGGACTGAAGTGGTTAAATCAAAGTGACCCTCACTCACAGTGATTCTCAGACACCCCTGGACTTCCACTCCAGGGGCACATGCACCATGGGCTTTTCCGTTCCAAATCCAACCCCCCCGACCGGCCAGTGCAGCCCTCCACCCTGCCAGATAGAAGAGAGCCCTTCAAGGTTTTCTTGGGGAGAGCTACCCGCCACCTAGCAGCCTCCGCCAATACTAACCCTTCCAGACTCCCTGTCAAATCGGCAGGATTTGCATGGTCCTACTCCGTCTTAACACAGGGCAGTTCCAGCTCCTCCTACCAGATCTCTGACAGGGACAGCACTTGCACCAGCCAGAAGCCCAGACTAGAACCCGGCAAAAAGACCTTGACCAAGCGCAGCCACCCATCCTCACCAGAAGCACCCTTCCAGATGGCTCAGACGCAACCATTGGCCGGCCCCCAGTATCTGTGGGGCAGCATGGCGTAGTCCCTGCTGAAACCATCCTTCCAGGTGCAATGACGTTATTGGATTGCCTCCCATATAGGAGGTGCTTCAGCGCTCCTCTAACAACTGATAAGAACAGATACTACACCCGATCTTAGCCAAAAGGCTGAGCAGTGGCAGGGAAGACACCACGATCAGCCCAGCCAGAGTGCAATGGCTGAGCCTCGCCCTGGGAAAACCACCATCATGATCATGGTGTCTCCCCTGCCAGGTAAGTATACAGAATAATCAGCTCTGTGGGAAGGAGGAGTTTTCCTGAGAAAACTATTTTCTTTTCCAGTAAGAGCCCATTCACACAGGGACGATTTTGGATCCGACTTCAAGTCGCCCCAAGTCGTCCCTAATCGCTTCAAGTCGCGCTGCATGAGAAAATCAATGGAAGTGAATGGAGCCATCTTAATACACACTACTGCAGTCGCTCCGACTTCAGAAAAGGTTCCTGTACTACTTCAATCAGACTTCTAGGCAACTTGTAGGCAACTTGTACCCATTGGTTTCAATGGAAGTCGCTTCAGAAGTCGGATCACTGTCTTTACAAAAGCAACAATACAGGAAGATAACATACATTTCTCAGGCAAACCCCTCCCTCCCACAGAGCTGATTGTTGTTTGATTGGCCACTGGAAAGCCTCCTGTCTTGGAGGCAACTTGAAGTTGTCTCATGTCGCGCTGTGATTCATACTTAAGTCATGTTCAAGTTGCCTCGCAAAGTCGTGCTGGAAGTCGTGTTGCCCCTGTGTGAATAGAGTCTCAAAAGTATAATTTTTTATATACCTTTTCCCATTTAAAATGAGACTACAATTATGTTTCTGCTAAAAAAGCAGAGCAAAGTTATTTGCAAGTGAAAAAACATTATTTTTGTTAATGTAATGCAACACTGAAAACAATAACAAACAAAACAAATGAAAATAAAAACGTTACATATTAATGGTTAAAAAGGTAAAAACAATAAGCAGGAAAAATATAGCAAAGGGGAGAAAGGAATAAGGAAATAAATTGGACTAGCTAGAGTTGACTAAGGGATTAAATAGAAATTTTATTTTTAACCATTTCAGCCCTGGAATAATTGGCTGCCCAATGACGAGGCCCTTATTTGCGATTCAGCACTGTGGCACTGTAACTGACAATTGCGCGGTTGTTGACGCTGTACCCAAACAAAATTGGCGTCTTTTTTTCCCACAAATAGAGATTTTGTGGTATTTGATCATCTCTGCGATTTAAATTTTTTGCGCTATAAAAATAAAAGAGCGACAATTTAAAAAAAAAATGTACAATATTTTGTACTTTTTTGCTATAATAAATATCCCCATTTTTTTTTAAAAAAAGCAAATTTTTTCTCAGTTTAGGCCGCCATGTATTCTTCTACATATTTTTGGTAATAAAAATCACAATAAGCGTACATTGATTGGTTTAGGCAAAAGTTATAGCGTCTACAAAATAGGGAATAGATTTATGGGCTTCCTGATGACGCATACGGAAATTAAAAACGCGTAGAGGTTTGCTGGGAGATAGCTTTTCGACACTTACTGCCAAATGAAAGCGAGACTTGGAACACACGCCATTTAGAGGAAGCATAGGGGCAGACAGGCTGATATTCCCCACTCCACATACACGGCTGGATTAGCTTGGTGCTGGCTCAAAGGCACTAAAGCATGTGAGTTTAATGGTATATGTTTTAACTTTTTAATAAAACAATAGTTACATACTACACCATGATGGCTATCTATGTGTTTTACGAGAGTTTATAGAGAAAGTAATATTAACATATTGCTTGGAAAGGCTGCTGATGGATCCATTGAAACGGAGTGGTTATCCTAAATTAATGAACCAAAGGCACCTACTCTTTTATATCTGGTGAGTGCCTATTTCACTAGGCGGTGGAACAGTCACTATAACGGTGGAAGTAGAAGCACTTTGTCACAGACAAGGGACGTCATTGTTGAAAGTTGCACAAAGTAGTATTTGCACTTTCAGTTGCACAAAGTAGTATTTTCACTTTTTCTTATTTCATATTTAACCACTTGCTTACTGGGCACTTATACCCCCCTCCTGCCCAGGTGATATTTCAGCTTCCGGCACTGCGTCGCTTTAACTGACAATTGCGCGGTCGTGCGACGTGGCTCCCAAACAAAATTGACGTCCTTTTTTCCCCACAAGTAGAGCTTTCTTTTGGTGGTATTTGATCACCTCTGCGGTTTTAATTTTTTGCGCTATAAACAAAAAAGAGCGACAATTTTGAAAAAAATACAATATTTTTTACTTGTTGCTATAATAAATATCTAATTTAAAAAAAAAAAACTTTTTTTTTCTCAGTTTAGGGCGATGCGTATTCTTCTACATATTTTTGGTAAAAAAAATTAAAAAAAATCGCAATAAGCGTCTGCTTTGCGCAAAATTTATAGTGCCTACAAAATAGGGGACAGAATTATTATTTTTTTTTATTTTTTTTTTACTAGAAATGGCGGCGATCTGCGATTTTTATTGTGACTGCGACGTTATGGCAGGCACATCGGACACTTTTGACACATTTTTGGCGTCATTCACATTTATACTGCGATTGGTGCTATAAATATGCACTAATTACAGTATAAATGTGACTGGCATTGAAGGGGTTAACACTAGGGGGTGAGGAAGGGGTTAAATGTATTCCCTGCATAGTGTTCTAACTGTGGGGGGAGGGGGGGGTGACTGGGGAGGTGACCGATCTGTGTCTCTATGTACAAGAGACACAGATCCGTCTCCTGCTCTCCAGAGACAGGACGCTGTCTCTATGTAAAACGGCAATGAGAGATGATCTATGAGATCATCTTTCATTGGCCGCACAGATCGCATCGCAAACGGCCACTCTGATTGGCCGTTCGCGGCGATCTGTGATTGGCTGTGTCCAAGGGACACGGGCAACACAGTGTTTCCCCGCAGCGCGCTCTGGAGCGCGCGCCGGGAAACAGCTAATGACAAGCCATCAATTGACGGCTTGTTGACAATTTAGATTCGCGCTAGAGCCGTCATTCGGCTGTAGTGCGGATCTCAAGTAGTTAATATATATTTGGCACATGCACTTTGAATATTGGCAATTATTTGTTGTATAGTTGTTTTCACAATATATGGTTTATATAGTTTATGTTGGCATCTGTTCTTAGGAGGATATTTTTTTACTAGTAATGGCGACGATCTGCAATTTTTAAGGGGACTGTGACATTATGGCAGACACATCAGACACTTTTGACACATTTTTGGGACCATTGCCAATTATACAGAGATCAGTGCTATTAAAATGCACTGATTACTGTAAAAATGGAACGGATAGGGAAGGGGTTAACACTGGGGGCGATCAAGGTGTTAACTGTGTTCCCTAATGTGTTTCTAAATGTAGGGGGAGGGGACTGACCTAGAGAAAATTACAGATTGCGGTTCCTAGCTATTAGGAACCCACTGTGGGTTATTTACGAAAGAAAAATCCACTTTGCACTACAAGTGCAAAGTGCACTTGAAATTGCACTGAAAGTGCACTTGGAAGTGCAGTCGCTTTAAATCTGAGGGGTAGATCTGAAATGAGGGGAAGCTCTGCTGATTTTATTATCCAATCACGTGCAAGCTTAAATGCTGTTTTTTAACTTCCTTGCATGTCCCCCTCGGATCTACAAGTGCGACTGCACTTCCAAGTGCACTTTCATTGCAATTGGAAGTGCACTTTGCACTTGTAGTTTGCACTTGTAGTGCAAAGTGGATTTGCCTTTCGTAAATAACCCCCATTGTCTTTCCTCATTAAACAGAACAGGGATGCGTGTGTTTACACACACGCGTCCCTGTTCTACCTCTTGTGCCCGAGATCGCTCGCGACCAGCAGTCATTGCAACCGCAGGTCATGATCATCGGCACCCCAATGCTGCGGGCGCACGCGCCTGCTATCCCGCTTAAAGGCACAGACGTGCAGCTATGACAGTTCATGGGATCGTGCCGACCTGCTGCCGTATGAGAATGGCGGCTGGTCGGCAAGTGGTTAAAATAATTTTTTTACTTTTACGCTGTTTTGTCTTTGTAGACAAAACAACGTCAGGTCTACAAGCTATCCCAAGCTGCTCCACGCTGCGCTTTTTTATCATTTTGATTGCAATCTTTCTTAATATATATTCATTAGTTTAAATATTTTATACATGTTTTCAATAAATACCCATATCATATTGGGATTTACACTATGTGGAGGCTCTATCTTCTTTTTTGTTTTTTATCATCCATTTTGTGGTGAAGCCTGGCCATTGGATCGTTCAGCTCTCAACACTTTCCTGCTTCCTGCTCCCTGGAGTTACTGCCCCCCCCCCCACCCCCCTGGTGCTAATGCTAATAGAAGGAGGAGACCACTGGAAGAGTCACATCTTGAGTTCCACTACCGGTGGATACAACCTCGGTTGACCCACAACTGTAAGGTTAGTTGGGTCCTCATCCAATGGTAAGAGTATTTTATTCTCCCCGTATGACCCAATGGTTGGAAGCATTCCTGGGTGACCATTCATGTCTGCACACCGTTTCTTGCTTTTCAAGACACCTGTGATTGAATTAAATTCAGTGTGTCTTCTTTGCGACTGTATGGACAGTGCATCTGTACATTTATATATTATTATATACATTATATATTATTCACTGATAGTCATCTCTTGAAGCTGATTATTTAAATACTGTACAAGTGTGTTTTTCATTTATCATTTATTTATTGCCACATTTTTATATATTGTGTGTCTTTTTGGCACAGCTAGGAAATATCACTATTTCTCAGATACGTAGGGATCGTACTTTATTTAGTGTGCTTCCTTCCTATATTTGGTGTAGAATTTACTTATTTCACTATTGATCATAATCTTTGGATGACCTCATTAATCTAATATCTCACCAGCGTCACACTGTATACCATATGTTTTGTTCACAATTTTGTCTTATTGTTGTGTTGGCAGCTTATTTTTAGTTTATGTTGGTTGGCGCAGTATATTATCCCTTTTTTTAAATAATTTTTTAATACCTTCTTTAAAAAATACAGAATATAAAAGATAATGCCTAAGGTGTTTATTTGTAGGGATGAGCTTCGAGTTCGACTCGAACATTGCCTGTTCGCCGAACAGCGAACTATTTGACTCGAACGTTTGAAATCTAAAGTGCTAATTTTAAAGGCTAATATGCAAGTTATTCTCCTAAAAAGTGTTTGGGGACCTGGATCCTGCCCCAGGGGACATGTATCAATGCAAAAAAAAGTTTTAAAAACTGCAGTTTTTTTGGTAGCAGTCATTTTAATAATTCCTTTAAGTGAAACAATAAAAGTGAAATATTCCTTTAAATTTCGTACCGGGGGGGGGGTGTATAGTATGCCTGCAAAGTAGTGCTTGTTTCCCATGCTTAGAGCTGTCCCTGCACAAAGTGTCATTTCTGAAGGAAAAAAAAAGTCATTTAAAATCACTCGCAGCTATAATGAATTGTCGGCTACCGGCAATACATAGAAAAGTAATTAATAAAAAAAAAATGTGTGGGGGTCCACGGCATTTTTTTTTTTAAATTTGGGGTGGAGTTCCCCTTAAAATCCATACCAGACCTTCGGGTCTGGAATGGATATTTGGGGGGAACCCCACATCATTTTTTTTTATTTGACGCAGGGTTCCCCTTAATATCCATACCAGACCCGAAGGTATGAGTTTTTTCCTTCAGAAATTACATTTTGTGCAGGGACAGTTCTAAGCACAGGAAACAAGCGCTACTTTACAGGCATACTATACACCCCCCTAGGTACAAAATTTAAAGAAATATTAAAATGTTATTGTTTCACTTTAAGCACTGAAATCACTGCTCCTGAAAAAACAGCTGTTTTTTTAAACTTTTTTTGCATTGATACATGTCCCCTGAGGCAGGACCCAGGTCCCCAAACCCTTTTTAGGACCATGCTGAATATTAGCCTTTAAAATTGGTACTTTAGATTTCAAACGTTCGAGTCCCATAGACTTTAATGGGGTTCTAAAGTTCACACAAACTTTTGGTCTGTTCGCAGGTTCTGGTGCGAACCGAACCCAGGGGTGTTCGGCTCATCCCTATTTATTTGTCCACAGTCTGAAATGTGCACCCCCTCAACCTAAAACTTTTCCTGGCCATACACTATACGAAAATTCGGCCAAAAATCGGTCGTTAAGAAAGATCTTTTGTTTTTCGACAGTTAATGGGCACAAAATTGAAAATCGTTTGCCGAACGAACGATAAATCGGAAGGTTAATGTGTTTCCCGTCCGAACTTTCTGCACTACGTATATGTAAAAAAAACTAACCCTTTTTTTTTTTTTTTTATGTCCACTGAACGATTTATCAGTCATTACATGATGGCACTATCGTTTGCACTCACGACAGAACTTTAATTTTCATGAGCTTTAAACACTTCCACAACTTCTTAATCTCAGACTTGCCTAGCTGCAAAAGCAATATATACAGTAAGTGCTGCTGGATACAATCTGCACTTGTATTTTATGTAGTGTGGATCCAAGCTATTCAGCATCATATACATTCACATATAAAGAATGATCATAAAGGAGGGAGTTTGGATGTGGCAGCACTAATCCCCATCTGGCTCAGATTCCAGGTGAAAGCAACACTTGACCTATATTTCCGTACTGAGCTACTCCAGACAATATACTCATGTATTCTAGCATTACAGATTAGGAAATAATTAAAATATTTGCCTAGATTTGGAAACCTTTCAACTCTTTGCCGTTTGTTGAGCACATAAGGAATGCTATGAAGTCTCTTACTTACAGTACAAGGGACTACAGCATAATCCCTTTGGGATTAAGGAAATACAGTATATACAGTGCGGAAAAAGAGTATTTGAACACCCTGCTATTTTGCAAGTTCTCCCACTTGTAAATCATGGAGGGGTCTGAAATTGTTATCGTAGGTGCATGTCCACTGTGAGAGACATAACCAAAAAAAAAAAAAAAAAAATCCAGAAATCACAATGTATGATTTTTTTAACTATTTATTTGTATGATACAGCTGCAAATAAGTATTTGAACACCTGAGAAAATCAATGTTAATATTTGGTACAGTAGCCTCTGTTTGCAATTACAGAGGTCAAACGTTTCTTGTAGTTTTTCACCAGGTTTGCACACACTGGAGGAGGGATTTTGGCCCACTCCTCCACACAGATCTTCTCTAGATCAGTCAGGTTTCTGGGCTGTCACTGAGAAACACAGAGTTTGAGCTCCCTCCAAAGATTCTCTATTGGGTTTAGGTCTGGAGACTGGCTAGGCCACGCCAGAACCTTGATATGCTTCTTACAGAGCCACTCCTTGGTTATCCTGGCTGTGTGCTTCGGGTCATTGTCATGTTGGAAGACCCAGCCTCGACCCATCTTCAAAGCTCTAACTGAGGGAAGGAGGTTGTTGCCCAAAATCTCGCAATACATGGCCCCGGTCATCCTCTCCTTAATACAGTGCAGTCGCCCTGTCCCATGTGCAGAAAAACACCCCCAAAGCATGATGCTACCACCCCCATGCTTCACAGTAGGGATGGTGTTCTTGGGATGGTACTCATCATTCTTCTTCCTCCAAACACGGTTAGTGGAATTATGACCAAAAAGTTCTATTTTGGTCTCATCTGACCACATGACTTTCTCCCATGACTCCTCTGGAGAACTTGCAAAATAGCAGGGTGTTCAAATACTTATTTTCCGCACTGTATAAAACTACATACATTCACCTAGGACACAAAATGCCTTTTAAAAAAATTGGAAAAACTGGAACGTTTGAAAAGACAAAAATCAATCTCCAACAAAGATTTAATAAGATTCAGTAAGAATCACTCACTCACTCATAAAGCAAATTGCTATAGCCCTAAGGCCCCATACACACGAGCGGACAGATTTGTTCAAATCTGTCCGTCCGACAGATTTGAACAAATCTGTCTGCTGGGATTTTGGTTTGCTCGCGTGTACACACGAGCAAACCAAAATCCCCGCCAGCAGAGAGCGCGCTGACGTGTCGGTGACGTGGCGGTGACGTTGACGCCGCCACGTCACCGCACCAGGAAGTAAAACACTTCCGCGCATGCGCCGAATCCATTCGGCGGCGGTGAGGCGGCGGTGCGGGACGACATGTCTGCTGGTAAGTGTACTAACCAGCAGACATGTCGGGCGGACAGATTCCCACCCGATAGATTTCAAAGCATGCTTTGAAATCTGTCGGGTGGACAAATCTGTCTGCTCGGCCGTACACACGATCGAATCTGTCTGCTGAAACGGTCCAGCGGACAGATTTGATCGTGTGTACGAGGCCTAAAAGTTCAGGCTTCTTGCTAACCATTAAGCAAAAAAAGCATAAAAAAGAAAAAAGCCCCTGAATTGTTTTGTGATTTCTCTGCCCACCTGAAGATGACACCTCTCTCACTCAGCACTTACCAACACACCTTGAGGTATGTTAAAGAATTTATTAACCACTTAAGCCCCGGACCAATATGCTGCTAAATGCTCAGAGGTGTTTTTACAATTTGGCACTGCGCTGCTTTAACTGGTAATTGCGCAGTCATGCAATGTTGTACCGAAACAAAATTTGCGTCCTTTTCTTCCCACAAATAGAGCTTTCTTTTGATGGTAATTGATTGCCTCTGCGATTTTTATTTTTTGCGATATAAATGGAAAAAGACCGTTAATTTTGAAAAAAATATTTTTTCTTATAACAAAAAGTAAAAAATATCGAATAAACTAAATTTTAGTCAAACATTTAGGCCAAAATGTATTCAGCCACATGTCTTTAGTAAAAAAAAAATCGCAATAAGCGTATATTTATTGGTTTTCGCAAAAGTTATAGCGTCTACAATCTAGGGTACATTTTCTGGAATTTACACAGCTTTTATTTTATGACTGCCTATCTCATTTCTTGAGGTGCTAAAATGGCAGGGCAGTACAAAACCCCCCCAAATGACCCCATTTTGGAAAGTAGACACCCCAAGGAAACTGCTGAGAGGCATGTTGAGTCCATTAAATATTTTTTTTTGTCCCAAAAATTACAAAAAGTTGTCACTAAATGATATATTGCTCACACATGCCATGGTTATATGTGGAATTGCACCCCAAAATACATTCTGCTGCATCTCCTGAGTACGGGGATACCACATGTTTGGGACTTTTTGGGAGCCTAGCCGCGTATGGGGCCCCAAAAACCAAGCACCGCCTTCAGCATTTCTAAGGGCGCAAATTTTGATTTCACTCCTCACAACCTATCACAATTTCGAAAGGCCATAAAATGCCAAAATAGCACAGACCCCCCCCCCCCCATTTGGAAAGTAGACACCCCAAGCTATTTGCTGAGAGGCATGTCGAGTCCATGGAATATTTCATATTTTGACACATGTTGCGGGAATATGACAAACTGATTTTTTTTTGCACAAAGTTGTCACTAAATGATATATTGCTCACACATGCCATGGTTATATGTGGAATTGCACCCCAAAATACATTCTGCTGCTTCTCCTGAGTATGGGGATACCACATGTGTGGGACTTTTTGGGAGCCTAGCCACGTACGGGGCCCCGAAAACCAAGCACCGCCTTCAAGATTTCTAAGGGCATAAATGTTTGATTTCACTCCTCACTACCTATCACAGTTTTGAAGGCCATAAAATGCCAAGATGGCACACAACCCCCCCCAAATGACCCCATTTTGGAAATAAGACACCCCAAGCTGTTTGCTGAGAGGCATGTTGAATCCATGGAATATTTAATTTTTTTGCCCCAAGTGATTAAATAATGAACAAAAAATAAAAATAAAAATACATTTACAAAACGTTGTCACTAATGGCATGGGCATATGTGGAATTACATCCCAAAATACATTCTACTGCTTCTCCTGAGTACGGGGATACCACATGTGTGGGACTTTTTGGGAGTCTAGCCGCGTACAGGACCCCGAATACCAATCACCGCCTTCAAGATTTGTGTGAGTGAAATCAAAAATGTATGTCCTTTGAAATCTTGAAGGTGGTGATTGGTTTTCGGGGTCCCATACGCGGCTAGGCTCCCAAAAAGTCCCACACATGTGGTATCCCCATACTCAGGAGAAGATGCAGAATGTATTTTGGGGAGCGAATTCCACATATAACCATGGCATGTGTGAGAAATATATAATTTAGTGACAATGTTTTGTAATTTTTTTTTTTATTTTTTTTTTTAATTAAATATTCCATGGACTCAACATGCCTCTCAGAAAATAGCTTGGGGTGTCTTCTTTCCAAAATGGGGTCATTTGGGGGGGGTTGTGTGCCATCTTGGCATTTTATGGCCTTCAAAACTGTGATAGGTAGTGAGGAGTGAAATCAAAAATGTATGCCCTTAGAAATCTTGAAGGCGGTGTTTTTTTACACTTTTTTTGTAACTGTAACTGTTCAACTTTTCGGTTCCAGGTTTGGGTCTCTCAAAATGCGATGGCATCTTGGGAAATCCTGTGTAAGTGTGCCTAGCCTGTGAAATGTTTTACCCTACACTAATACTTCACTTGTGTGTAGGGTTGCCACCTCATCCCTTTAAAACAGAACACATATGAATTACACAGGTTCTGAGGCTTAGGCTAATGCAGATTAGGCACCGAGTGAGTTTAATTACCACCATAATCAGCCACAGAACCTGTGTAATTCATACAGTGCAGAAAATAAGTATTTGAACACCCTGCTATTTTGCAAGTTCTCCCACTTGGAAATCGTGGAGGGGTCTGAAATTGTCATCGTAGGTGCATGTCCACTGTGAGAGACATAATCCAAAAAAATTATTCCAGAAATCACAATTTATGATTTTTTAACTATTTATTTGTATGATACAGCTGCAAAGAAGTATTTGAACACCTGTCTATCAGCTAGAATTCTGACCCTCAAAGACCTGTTAGTCTGCCTTTAAAATGTCCACCTCCACTCCATTATCCTAAATTAGATGCACCTGTTTGAGGTCATTAGCTGCATAAAGACACCTGTCCACCCCATACAATCAGTAAGAATCCAACTACTAACATGGCCAAGACAAAAGAGCTGTCCAAAGACACTAGAGACAAAATTGTACACCTCCACAAGGCTGGAAAGGGCTATGGGGAAATTGCCAAGCAGCTTGGTGAAAAAAGGTCCACTGTTGGAGCAATCATTAGAAAATGGAAGAAGCTAAACATGACTGTCAATCTCCCTCGGACTGGGGCTCCATGCAAAATCTCACCTCCTGGGGTCTCAATGATCCTAAGAAAGGTGAGAAATCAGCCCAGGACTACACGGGAGGAGCTGGTCAATGACCTGAAAAGAGCTGGGACCACCGTTTCCAAGGTTACTGTTGGTAATACACTAAGACGTCATGGTTTGAAATCATGCATGGCACGGAAGGTTCCCCTGCTTAAACCAGCACATGTCAAGGCCCGTCTTAAGTTTGCCAATGACCATTTGGATGATCCAGAGGAGTTATGGGAGAAAGTCATGTGGTCAGATGAGACCAAAATAGAACTTTTTGGTCATAATTCCACTAACCGTGTTTGGAGGAAGAAGAATGATGAGTACCATCCCAAGAACACCATCCCTACTGTGAAGCATGGGGGTGGTAGCATCATGCTTTGGGGGTGTTTTTCTGCACATGGGACAGGGCGACTGCACTGTATTAAGGAGAGGATGACCAGGGCCTTGTATTGCGAGATTTTGGGCAACAACCTCCTTCCCTCAGTTAGAGCTTTGAAGATGGGTCGAGGCTGGGTCTTCCAACATGACAATGACCCGAAGCACACAGCCAGGATAACCAAGGAGTGGCTCTGTAAGAAGCATATCAAGGTTCTGGCGTGGCCTAGCCAGTCTCCAGACCTAAACCCAATAGAGAATCTTTGGAAGGAGCTCAAACTCTGTGTTTCTCAGCGACAGCCCAGAAACCTGACTGATCTAGAGAAGATCTGTATGGAGAAGTGGGGGGCCAAAATCCCTCCTCCAGTGTGTGCAAACCTGGTGAAAAACTACAAGAAACGTTTGACCTCTGTAATTGCAAACAAAGGCTACTGTACCAAATATTAACATTGATTTTCTCAGGTGTTCAAATACTTATTTGCAGCTGTATCATACAAATAAATAGTTAAAAAAATCATACATTGTGATTTCTGGAATTTTTTTTTTTGATTATGTCTCTCACAGTGGACATGCACCTACGATAACAATTTCAGACCCCTCCATGATTTCCAAGTGGGAGAACTTGCAAAATAGCAGGGTGTTCAAATACTTATTTTCTGCACTGTATGTGTTCTGTTTTAAAGGGATGAAGTGGCAACCCTACTTGTGTGTGGAAGCATTCAAAACATTCACCAATACAAAGACCAGGATCGGCAGGACATTGGGGACAAAAATAACGGGTGTCACGCCTAAATCTGCGCTTGCTACAGACACGACTTTCTTTGGGGGGTTCATTGGGTAGGGGTACTATCGAGGGCATATGAAAAATGCCTCTCATGCAGTCGGCTTACTGCATTTGGTAGGGGATGATGAGGTGCAGAACCGCAGCAGCCCAGGTTCAAACCGCCTGTTCTGAAAGAGAAGCAGCCATCAAAGCAGAAGCTAAATGCATTCAAGCAGAAACAGAGGCTCAGCTAGAAATCCTTTAGAAGAATAGAGAAAAAGAAGTAGCCTTGGCAGAATTATCTGTCTTGGAACAAGCCCTATTGGAAGAAGAAGGAGCAGCTTGTCCCAGCTTGACTGCTTGTCAAGACCCTGTTGAAAAGACCCTACAGTGTGTCTTAACCCAGAACTAGGGATGAGCTCCGCGTTCGATTGTCTGTTCGTACGTTTGACGAAATTCGAACAAAACAGGTCTTCGCGCCAAATTCGAGTGACGCGCAAAGGCTCATAATTCACTGCGGCATTGCACGCTGATGATTGGCCAAACATGCACTGCATGACCCTGCACGCTTGGCCAATCACAGCACGCAAAAAAACATAGAGCCATAATTGGCCAAAGCCAGGGTGACTTTGGCCAATTATGGCTCAGGGCTTTAGTACACGCCCCACACTATATAAGGCCTCCTGCTGGGCGGCCTTGTGTAGTGTGTTCCAGCGCTGAACAGAGATCAGTCAGAGAGACAGAGAGATAGTCTTTTTATATAGCTAGATAGAGCAGGCAGGCTAGTCAGTTTAGCTTAATTTACAGTTTGTAGAGAATATATATACATCCCTAGGTGTTGTACATATATTTATACACTGTATAGCTTAGCTAGATCAGTACTTCCTACCATATTTTTCGCCGTATAAGACCCACTGGGGGGGAAAAGTTGGTGCGTCTTATACGACGAATAGACAGGTTTACCTGACCGATCAGCGATCCGCGATCCGAATGGGTCGACCGGAATCTGCGGAGCGCAACGCCGCCGCAGCCTTAGGAAAGACCGCAGCTTTGGCCTAGCTCCGGAGCGGTCGGCCATCTTGGTACACATGGCATCTGCAACAACAGTGAGGTGTGTTGGACTGGCTATTAGGGGGCAGGGAAATGCAATGTTACTGGCTGTTACTATGTTGGGGGCAATGTTACTGGCTGTTACTGGCTATTATTACTATGTTGGGGGCAATGTTACTGGCTATTATTATTATGTTGGCGGCAATGTTACTGTCTGTTACTGGCTATCATTACTATGTTAGGGGCAACGTTGGTGGCTGTTACTGGCTATTATTACTATGTTGGGGGCAATGTTACTGGCTGTTACTGGCTATTATTACTATGTTGGGGGCAATGTTACTGGCTATTATTATTATGTTGGGGGCAATGTTACTGTCTGTTACTGGCTATTATTACTATGTTAGGGGCAACGTTGGTGGCTGTTACTGGCTATTATTACTATGTTGGGGGCAATGTTACTGGCTGTTACTGGCTATTATTACTATGTTGGGGGCAATGTTACTGGCTATTATTACTATGTTGGGGGCAATGTTACTGGCTATTATTACTATGTAGGGGCAATGTTACTGGCTATTATTACTAATGTGGGGGCAATGCTACTGGCTATTATTACTAATGTGGGGGCAATGTTACTGGCTATTACTAATGTGGGGGGGAATGTTACTGGCTATTACTAATGTGGGGGTGGTGTGATGGTGATGACGAGTGGGGGGCAAATATTTTACTACAGTATTTGGTTCAGAATCTTTTTTTTTCTAGATTTTCCTCCTTTAAAATTGCGTCTTATATGCCGGAGCGTCTTATATGGCGAAAAATACGGTAATTTACTGGCAGGCAGGTGATTGTGCTATTTAAAGATGTTATCACAGGTATAGACACCCAGCAGGTACAATATTTAAAGGAATTTTTCATTTTTTTTTCCATTTAAGCATCATTAAAATCACTGCTCCTGGAGCAGTGATTTTAATGATGCTTAAATAAAAAAATAAAATAAAAAAAAAAATTCCTTTAAATATTGTACCTGCTGGGTGTCTATAGTTTTCCTGTGAAAACGTCTTTGAGAACCCGGGTCTTGCCCGAGGGAACATGCATCAATGGAAAAAAAGTTTTAAAAACTGTCGTTTTTTCAGGAGTCCTGCTCCTGAAAAAAGACCGCTTTTAGAACTTTTTTCCATTTATACATGTTCCCTCGGGCAAGACCCAGGTTCTCAAAGACGTTTTCACAGGCAAACTATAGACACCCAGCAGGTACAATATTTAAAGGAATTTTCCTTTTTTTTTTATTTAACCACTTTAGCCCCGGACCATATTGCTGTCCAAAGACCAGAGCACTTTTTGTGATTCGGCACTGCGTCGCTTTAACTGACAATTGCCCGGTCGTGCGACGTGGCTCCCAAACAAAATTGGCGTCCTTTTTTTTCCACAAATAGAGCTTTCTTTTGGTGGTATTTGATCATCTCTGCGGTTTTTATTTTTTGCGCTATAAACAAAAATAGAGCGACTATTTTGAAAAAAATGCAATATTTTTTACATTTTGCTATAATAAATATCAACAAAAAAGATATAAAAAAAGCACAAAATTTATAGCGTTTACAAAAAAGGGGGTAGTTTTATGGCATTTTTATTAATATTGTTTTTTTACTAGTAATGGCGGCGATCAACGTTTTTTTTCGGTACTGCGATATTATGGCGGACACATCGGACACTTTTGACACATTTTTGGGACCATTGGCATTTTTATAGCAATCAATGCTATAAAAATGCATTGGATTACTATAAAAATGCCATTGGCAGTGAAGGGGTTAACACTAGGGGGCAGGGAAGGGGTTAAGTGTGTTCCTATTCGTGTTCTAACTGTATAGGGGGTGGACTCACTAGGAAAAATCACTGATCTTCTGTTCATACATCGTATGAACAGAAAATCAGCGTTTCCCCCGCTGACAGGAACGAGAGGTATGTGTTTACACACATACCTCCCGTTCCCCGCTCTGTATCGAGCAATCGCGGGTGCCCGGCGGCGATCGTACCCGCCAGGCACGCGCGCGGGACTCGGGGGCGTGCGGGGGGCGCGCGGAAAAGTGGCCGAAAAGGAGAGGATGTAGAGCTACGTGCTCCCGCGAGACAGAGCCACTGTCCCGCAGTAATATGACGGTGGGCGGTCGGGAAGCAGTTAAGCATCATTAAAATCACTGCTCCTGGAGCAGTGATTTTAATGATGCTTAAATAAAAAAAGAAAAAAAAAGAAAAATTCCTTTAACTATTGTACCTGCTGGGTGTCTATAGTTTGCCTGTGAAAACGTCTTTGAGAACCAGGTTCTTGCCCGAGGGAACATGCATTAATGGAAAAATGTTTTAAAAACGGTCATTTATTCAGGAGTCCTGCTCCTGAAAAAACTACCGTTTAAAAAAAAAAAATCCATTGATACATGTTCCCTTGGGCAAGACCCGGGTTCTCAAAGACGTTTTCCAACAATAACTTGAATATTGAGCTTTAAAATGAGCACTTTTGAATTCAAACTTTCGAGTCCCATAGACCTCAATGGGGTTCTAAATGTTTGCGCGAACGGTCGATCTGTTTGAACGTTCTGGTGCGAACCGAATGCGGGGGTGTTCGGTTCATCCCTATCCAGAACCACGACATTACAGTCTCGTCTATAGTTGGAGATTTTTCTCATAATCATCCAGCAAGTGGACCAGAAGGCAACGTGTCGCCAATCAAACTGGTCAACTAGACACACCTGCTAACAGAGACACTCCGCAACTACTGCATGTCTCAAAATCAAGTGAGTCAACCTATGCGGCTCACGTGCCACCACAACCCTATGCAAATAGAGATTACAAGGGTATAGCAAAAGACTACAGGATGAACTCTATGACCCCTGTGATACAGCTCTCTTCAACTTCAAGTGCTCAGAGACCTTCAGACGTCAGACCCTTACCTAGATTGAACCCATCTGCAACACCTTTCTCTCCACCTACCAGCTAACATCAGATACGAACCATGGTCCAAGGTGCACCATCAGTATCCCCTGTGGCTATAAAAACTGAAAGCATCGACGCTGCGGAGTTCAGCAAGTGTATGGCTCTACGAGAATTGATTACAACTGGACTGTCTAGATTTGATGACCGCCCAGAGAACTACAGGAGTTGGAGATCTACATTTAAGGCGGTAATCAAGAACTTGGGCGTTGAACTTCAAGCAGAACTCAACTTACTAATAAAGTGGTTGGGGCGACAATCTTCAGAACAAATAAAGAGACTTAAATCTGTTTACATCTATGACTTTAAAGCAGGCCTTGATGCTGCCTGGGAACGTCTAGAACAAGACTATGGGAGCCCCGAAGTCATTGAATCTGCCTTATTCCAGAGACTAAACGTCTTTCCTAAGATCTCTGTTAAGGACAATCATAAGCTTACAGAGTTAGGTGACCTCCTTCATGAACTTGAAGTTGCTAAGTTAGATCCTAGTTTACCAGGTCTTAGCTATTTAGACACTGCTCAGGGCATACATCCTATTGTAGCAAGGTTGCCTAGTCATCTTCAGGGAAAGTGGACTACTGTAGGATCAAAATATAAGTATGAACATCATGTTTCCTTCCCTCCCTTTTCTTATTTTGCAGAGTTTGTGCGGAAGGTTGCAAAATCCAAGAATGACCCAAGCTTCTTCTATCCAGTGAGGAAGACCGAGGTAGCATCCAACGTCTTGGCTACAGGCATTAAGGCAAGCAATCTTAATCAACAGTGTCCTATCCATAATGCACCACATTCTCTCTCCAAATGCCGTGCATTTAAGGACAAGCCTATAAAAGAACGCAACTCATTTCTCAAAGAGCATAATATCTGTTTCAAGTGTTGTGCATCCTCCGATCATTTATCTAGAGACTGTAAGATCGCCATCAGATGTTCTCTGTGTAACAGTGTAAAACATGTGGACACTCTTCATTCAGACCTGTTCAAAAGGAAACCTTCACCCGGCAGCAACCCCAAGTCTACATCAGATGATGGCAGGGAGAGAACTGAGCAACATACCAACCCCGTAACCACAAGGTGTACAGAGGTATGTGGAGAAGGGCTTCATAGCAAGTCTTGTAGCAACACACGAGGGGATATGTCCGATGGACCGTTTCAGCAGATGGACCGTTTCAGCAGACATCTCCGATCGTGTGTATGGGCTAGCGGACAGATTTGTCCACCCGACAGATTTCAAAGCATGCTTTGAAATCTATCGGGTGGAATCCGTCCGCCGGACATGTCTGCTGGTTAGTACACTTACCAGCAGACATGTCGTCCCGCGCCGCCGCGCCGCCGCCGAATGGATTCGGCGCATGCGCGGAAGTGTTTTACTTCCTGGTGCGGTGACGTGGCGGCGTCACCGCGCTGTCCGCCGGCGGGGAATTTGATCCGATGGTGTGTACACGCCATCGGATCAAACTCCAGATCGGACATATCCGATGGAAATGGTCCGCGGACCGTTTTCATCGGATATGTCCGATCGTGTGTACGAGGCCTAAGAGTTTTTCCTGAAGGATGTCCACAAAATTCCATAAAAATGTATGCCATACTCGATGATCAGAGCAATCGCTCATTGGCCAGTCCAGAATTCCTTGACCTATTCAACATTTATGGAGAGGCCTGGTCCCATACCTTGCAGACATGTGCAGGAAAGATCAATACTTCTGGAAGAAGAGCCCATGGCTTCACAGTGGCATCTGAATATGAGGACATAGAGTTTCCTCTTCCAACTCTAATTGAATCAGCTACCGAACAACAAGGAAGAAATCCCCACACCAGAGGCTGCACGTCATCACCCCCATTTAAGCCACATTGCTGACTACATTCCACCACTTAACAAGGATGTTAAGATTTTGATTCTACTAGGGAGAGACGTTCCTAGAGTCCATAAAATAAGAGAGTTATGTAACGGTCCAGACAATGCTCCTCAGGCCCAGAAACTTGATCTAGGATGGGTGATAATAGGAGAAGTCTGTTTAGATCAATCTCACAAGCTCTTGGATGTAGCTTCCTACAAAACCAATGTTGCCTATCGGTCGATGAAATGGCCATTGCATTATTATGTGAAGGACAGACTTGATTTCAAAAATGAAGTTCCATATCAAGCACTCCAAGGTATAAACTGCAAGCTCACTTCTCAGAAGGACCTTGGTGATTCAGTGTACCAGACTACTTGCGATGACAACAAGATTGCCCCTTCAGTCGAAGACAAGGAGTGCATCAAGATTATGGATGAAGAGTTCTTCAAGGACAATTCCAACAGTTGGGTAGCTCCATTACCCTTCCGAGTACCAAGGTTTACTCTCCCTAACAATCGAGGACAAGCTTTAACCAGATTTGCTGCACTTAAGAAAACTCTCTGTAACAAACCTGAGATGCAAGAGAACTTTCTAGCATTTATGCAGAAGATTTTAGATAACCTTCATGCTGAACCAGCACCAAACCTTAAGGAAGGTGAAGAATGCTGGTACCTTCCATTCTTTGGAGTCTACCACCCTTGTAAACCGGGGCAAATCAGAATAGTCTTTGACTCAAGCGCTCAGTTCCAGGGAACCTCTTTAAATAACGTTCTTCTAACTGGTCCAAATCTAACGAACAACCTTGTAAGAGTGTTGATGCAGTTCAGGAAGGAACCAATTGCTGTGACAGTTGACGTCCAACAGATGTTCCACTGTTTCATAGTCAAGGAGGACCACAGAAATTATCTCAGGTTCTTGTGGCACCGCAACAATAACATTAATGATCAGGTGATAGATTATCGCATGAGAGTCCATGTTTTTGGAAATAGTCCATCTCCTGCTGTGGCAACTTATGGACTGAGAAAAACAGAGCAGGAAGGTGAAAGGGAATTCGGATCTGACACCAGGCAATTCATTGAGAGAGATTTTTATGTAGACGATGGCCTGAATTCCTTTTCAACACCTGAAGAAGCCGTCAATCTGATAAAAACTGCTCCTGTCGACTGCTAACTTAAGGCTCCATAAGATTGCATCTAATAGCAGTAAAGTAATGAGGTCTTTCAATCCAAAAGATCATGCTAAGGATTTGAAGGATTTGTACTTGGGAGTAGATGCCCTACCCACTCAAAGGAGTCTTCTCTGGAATATAATTTCAGACGCATTCACCTTTCAGGTATCTGACTCCAAGAAGCCATTCACCAGACGAGTAGTCCTGTCAACTGTTAATAGCCTTTACGATCCCATAGGCTTTGTGACACCAGTTACCATCCAAGAGAGATCCATACTTCGCCAGCTTACTGAGAGAGTCACAGATTGGGATGCCCCTCTGCCAGTAGACCTACAGCCTAAATGGGAGAAATGGAGAAACGCCATGAAAGTACTGAAAGAGCTTAAAATCCTGCGTTGCTATTCACCCACTTCAACTTCAAGAAGTCTGAAGAAAGAGATTCACATCTTTTGCGATGCATCTACCAAGGCTAGAGCGGCTGTGGCTTATCTCAAGATCATAGATCCCTCCAGAAGATCCTATGTCGGTTTTCTACTAGGAAGAGCCAAGTTAGCTCCAAAACCTGCTCACACTATTCCAAGATTAAAATTGTGTGGCGCAACCCTAGCTGTCGAAGTTGCAGAATTCCTGCAAGATGAAAAGAACATATATTTAAATGTCAGTGGAGATACGCTCAATACCTTGCAGATTGTTTTTGGGACAGATGGGGGAAGCCCAGTGGCAAACCCAGAAGCCTAACTTAAAGGAAGGGGACCTGGTCCTGCTAAAAGACCAGCAAGCTCACTGTATCCAGTGGCCAGTTGGACTTATTACAAAGGCCATCACCAGTGATGATAGAAGAGTCCGAAGTGTGGAAGTCAGGATCGTTAAGGATGGGGCTTCAAAAACCTTCCTGAGACCAGTCACAGAGACAGTCCTAATTATGCCTGCTTCCAAAAATTCTGATTAAGTGTTATGTGAAGGAGCCACTTAAGACCTATAATATAGCTAGCTTACAGACTTAAGAAGGTTAGATAGCATGTTACTGTATGCAATGTTAATAGTATGTTAAAAGAAAACAATGTAGTGTATAGTGGTATCTCTCGATACCAGGCGGGGAGTGTGCTGCCACGCAGCTTTACTGTCTAGCAGTTGTTATTACATGTCATGTTACTATATTCTTTGGTATAATCCTTACCCTCCTGCTGTTCTGGCTAGTTTGGTTGTTCCCACCCTCAATTTCCTGCTCTAAACCCCATTTTGCTTAGTTGCTTTGAAAAGACTGTAGAGTGTGGGAGCTGTGTAACTTCATTGGAAATTTACCTATGAAAAAGCATCTATGTTCATATCCTTGTTACCTTGAAGCATAAATAAGCATTGGAAAACACCTCTGGAGTCTTTATTCATTGAGTAAACTGTCTGTTAAAGTCATCATTCAACCTGCTGCATACATCCTTACAGACTGGGTCTACAAGAAGCTTGTCACAGGTACAACCGATTGCTGAGACAGAACAGGTTAAACACCTGCAGTTTTATGAGCAACTGTAATAAACAGAACTGAACTGCATTTACCTAGCACTAGTATATAAAGACAGTCCTAACTAGCTATAACAATCTTGGTTTTGTCACACTGGCCAGTAAATTCTGATAAAAAAATTGGGTCCTTGAAGAACACACAAAAGCTCACAGCAGACAAAATAATAATTTGTATGATGTTTGTGTAGCGCCTGGTTACTTCTAAGTACCGGTGCTGACAAACATTTAAGGGGTTATTCAGAGTGTACAGACTCTGATTGTGATTTCAATTCTACATTGGGTCTATGTTTCGGCTGGGTTGTTCTGTGGGCTCATGCTGTTGTTACCGCAGTGCTATACCACCACGGGGCGACAGGTGGCACCGGTGTAGTCCAGGCTGGAGTGCCTTTTGCCAGCAGCCAATGAGGAGAGAGTATCTCTCGCGGGGCATGCTGGGAGAGGGTATTTCTGGAGCAGACGCCATTAAGGCGGGATTCTTTTCCGGCGGGGCACCCACCTTTAGGGTGATCTTGTATCACGGCCCCCGGGGAGATGGCCTACCAGGCCGGGGTGTGCGTGCCACGCAGTGTGTCTAATTCTGGGACCATGTTGGCCCAGGGCATTTGAAGCTATGACGGGGCCCCGATAGTCGACTGGGTCCCCAGCTCTGAGGAAAGATCCCAAGTGAGAAAGCTGTTCGGTGGGGAGTCAGCCTGAGGAGAGCCAAGAGAGGCAGGCAATCCAACAGGGCCTCGACAATCCATCGAGGATCAAGGAAACCGGACACTGAGCAGGTGGATGTCAGCCATTTCTCAGTCGGTGACCGATTGAAAACTACCTGGAGGAGATTCAGGCACAAATACTACTAAGGAGGACTTCTCCATAATATAAGTTCTGGGAAGGGTCTGTGGCAGAGACTTGTTCCCCTCAAAGTTCTGAGTGATATCCTGGCTGCCAGGTCGGTGTGAGAGGCCTGTCCAGGTGCACTATACCCACTCCGGCCAGAGTGGCGACGAAAGCAAAGTGTCATTGAAAGCTGGATTGCTTCCGTACTGTCAGGCCTGAATCTGCTACTCATCTCTGCTCATCTATCTTTACTGTCTCCCTCAAGTTTTGCTGTTTGCTGTGTTGGGCAAAAATAAAAGCACAAGGAAAGAAAGACACCAGCTGTTTGGACATTCCATTATTGTCTCTCATCAACTACCCAGGACGGTGGAGATATAGAGGTAACAGACCATCCCAAATTCTATTCAGCGGCTCCTGCGGGGGTAGTGCTACATTAGTCTCCTACCAGACCAAGGGCACACTCTTCTGAGTGTCTGGACATGTGCTCTGATTTAATAAAAGTCAAATTCAAGGCAGACATGGATAGAAGTTGCTGTGATCTCTATCTCTCTTTCAATCCTGCTGTCCTACAGTCCTTCTTTTCCTTCCTCACAAGTAGTGGAAGCACTTTCTTGTACAGTGTTTGTAATCTAAAGGGGCACTGGATTGTTCCCTAATAAAGAGAAGTGTAGTCCCGGGGTTGCTACTAAAGTTAATATGTTGAGTAGTTTATTGTTTCTTGAGTAAGGGTTTGGCTCCCTCTAGTAACCGCTGAACTCTGTCAGGATTTTTCCTTCTGTTTAAGAAGAAAACAGCCATGCATTGTGGTATATATAGTTTGGATGAGGAAGTGACTCAAGTTGTTTAAATCAGTTTGGGACCACAGAACCCACAATGCCAAGTCACAGAACAGCCTGCTGGGAAGAGAGATGAAAGGACAAGCGTGGCCTGCTTTTGGCCTCTCTGGATGCCAACAGGAGGTTTGTGTGTGTGACCAGGACTGAGAGAGTGCGGCCTACAGCAGAGAGCCAGATTGCCCGCCCCAGAGGGATCCTTGTGAATGACCCTGCTAATTGGGCAGGAGGATTGGCCTGCCCTTCATAGCATTTGAAGCCATCTGCTTTTCTGCCTATCAGAAGTAGCAGCACGGCGCAGCAGCGCCATTTTCACTGACGGAAGCACCCGAAAGAGACTACCAGCCTGCTGGAATCCACAGTGGTGAGAGGTCATCTGCCCATCCAAGTAGTGACTGCAGTATTGCTGAGTAAGTTTCTTTCCTACAGACTGCTGGTGAGACTTGTAATTCCACGGCTAAGGATCTGTTGCACCCAGGCATCATACAGTTAGACTTTGGGGCCTTGCTTTTCTCACCTGTGCTGTAGCCTCGGTACTGTATTACTCACACATATAGGAAGGAATTTACAAGGGGGAACAGTTCTTCAGCTGAGCAATCAATAGAATCTTAATCTACAGTTATTGCTCTTTTTGTTTCTTTGGATTACATGTAAAAATAAGTCAACGCTGCAGTATAAGATAAATCTAGCTGAAGGCATCCAGAAATTAAGGAATATTTACCACTTTATTCTTCTACAAAGCTCACTGCTCTACATTGGAGATCTGCTCTGAACTGCAACCTAGGGGGAGCTGTCATGGATCTGCCACTTAAGGGTTAATGGTGCAGACTGATTTCAGTGATTGACAGCAGGCTGCCCTATTTAAACATCTCAGCAGCACAGTGTCTTCGCTGCCTGATCTGCAGTTCATACCTGTTCCCGTGACTTCCTGTGATCTGATCTATTTCCTGTGTTTGACCTGGCTTGTTTTGACTAGGATTGATCTCTGTTATCTTGATCCCGGCCTGCCTTGTGACCACTCTCAGCTCTACCTTGCTTGATATCCTGTTGCCAAGCTTTGCCTGTATCCTGACCATTCTATGCCTGTCGTCTGTACCTACATCTGAGCGTCTGTTACCAAACCCGGCTTGTCTGACAACGTATTCAGTGTCTCCCCAGCCCTGCATCTTCCATTCTGCTTCCTGTTACCTGTTGCACCAGCTGGACTGACAAGAACAAGACTAACCAGGCACCCATACACCGCCAGGCTCTTGTGGCCACTGTTGCAACATCAGTGGCCATTGAGCCGGGGTTGTACGAGAAGGCCTTCCCACTGCACGTCAGGCTTATCCGGCAGGTACGTAACAGGAGCCATTTAGTGAGATATAGTTAGAACTTGCATTGTATTACTGTATTTACTGTTTGTGCATTTTCTTTGTGCATTGGTCTGTGTGCTGAGTCCTCAGTGGGAAGGTATCCAATACATGTGTTAAAAGTATTGAAGATCTATCTCCCTGTGCACCTGTTCACATATACCCCCATCAGGTTGTTACTGGGTACAAGTATATGATATAATTGCACTGAACAATACCTCTGTCAATCATAACCTGTGTTCGTTCTTTGTTTAACCATACCATTTCCTTGGGTTATTCTTTACCATAGTAAACACTCTTGAGTGGTTCATTGATATTGTGTGTGAGTCTCTAATTACTACCACAGCTGGTGATGTGATGGAACCCAGGGCCTCGGTAAATATACTTTATGGTTTATCATTATTGCGTTTTCTCTCTACATGCTGGGTTCCGCACCAATAGTTCCACACTAATATTATAAATCAGGTATGCCAGAAGGGTTGGGACCTTGCTTGGGGTTGAAAGGCAGAGTACAGAAACAAACATATGTAGCGCTACCCCCGCAGGAGCCGCTGATTGATTTGAGATCGGCGTATTAAGTTACCTCTGTATGTTGTCTAGGGGTGATTGCAGTGAGCAGAGCAATAAGAGAATGTCCAAACCTGCTGCTGAAGTTTTCTGAATGCTTTATTTCTTGGTCCAACACGACCAACATTAACATGAGGTAGAGAGAAAAGGTTGATGAAAGGAGAGAACGTTGCGGTATCAGGCCTTGGATGAAAAGAAAGCAGTCCTGCCTTCTGTAGTAGAACAGTTTGTCACCACTCCAGCCAGAGTGGGTAGAGTGCCTCCGGACAGACTTCTGCCACAAGCCTGGCAGCCGAAGCATCACTTAAGGTTGCTGGGAGGAACAAGTCTCTCTCACTGACTTGGCTCTAGTTGAATTTAGTGTTTTAGGATGAAGACCTCTGCCACAGGCCCAATGGTGGACTGTAGAGCGAATCCTCCCAGAAAGTTATTTTTTCAATAGGGGTCACCAGCTGACAGTCTGTGGTTATCTGTCAGTTCCTGGCAACCAGATCCCCGATGGTTCGTTCAAGCCCTTTTGGATCACCTGCCTCCGGGTTCTCCTCAATCTGATCCCCCACCGAACAGCACGCAGCTTAGGATCTCTTTGGAAGAAGTGGTGCCCCCAGCAAGTCGCTAGGGCCCCTTTCAGCATCAGCCGGGAACTCTGCGTAGCATGCGACCCCGGCTGTCTGTTGGGTGCGCACACCCTGAAGGTGGGTGCTGCACCTGGAACCTGCGAATAACGCCGAAAAATGGAGTCTGCCACAGATATACCCTCCCCCAGCATGCTCCGCGAGGGAAAACTCCTCCAATTGGCTGCTAGGGAAAAGTGTCTCTGCCTGAATCCCTCTGGCGCCACCTGACGTCCAGAAATGAAACTACATCCCTGGAACACAGAATGAGCCACAGAATAATTCAGGGCTGACAGCAGCCCAATTTAGCAAAAATTAGGAATGGGAGCAACATAACTCTCCCATTCTCCCACTAACTTTAGCGTAGTGCCTTTTCTGAAAGAAAGGGGGCACTACACATACATTAAGCGACTCATCCGAGTGTAGCGCTACAGGGGTTAAGGCAACGCCAGGTGGGATAGAACTATTTCACAGAACCAAGAAGCAAGAAAAGTCAGTGACCAAGATGCCTCTCATGACAGTAGGAACTCTTAGGCCGTGTACACCTGACCGAGGTTCTCGCTGGAAACCAGCGAGAACCTCGCTGGAAGCTGCATTCCAGCAAGGACCTCGGCCGTGTGTACGCTCTCGGCGAGCTTCCCGTTGGGAAGCCCATCGAGCAGAAATAGAGAGCACGCTCTCTATTTGCTCGACGGCCCGTCTGGATGAATGGCTGGTTGCCATTCCCGATGGGCGGGTCGCCGATTTCGACGGCCGGCAGAGAACCTCGACGGACGGAACGATGTGTTCTGCCCGTCGAGGTTCTCTGCCGTGTGTACACGGCCTCAGAAATCCAAGCATTTCATGGTAGCTTTGTGAAAGGGTCCTCTTTTCCAGGCTAGCGCCTTGCAGTAGTAGTCAGTGGTCCTCTCCTGATGGTCAGGGATCTGCTGATGGTCACAGTCACTCACTCTCCGCATCCAGCAAGTAAAACACTAATCCCCAGTGTGGGTTCTCAGGATCCAGGTCCCTACACATGTAGCATTGCACAAAGTACATTGGCAGCAGCAGTCCCTGATCAGCACTCTTCTCCTTGGCAGCACAGCATCCGATAACTCCAGCAGACCCTCTACCCTTATTCTGTTGCATCCGCCAATCACCTTCCTCCAGGACTGAATTAGACTAGATAATAAAAAATGCAGTTATATACCAGCACCGCTTGACACTCAGGTGACTCGCCGCCTCTCTCCTCCTCCTCTACTGCCCCCCTCCCCTCCTGACTGAAGTCATTCTCTGCCCCGCGTGCTGCAATTGTCAGATGAGGAGAAGAGAGAGGCAGTGAGTCACGTCAGCGCCGAGTGGTGCTCTTAATGAGGTATATAGCTGCATTTCTATTATATAACACAGACATCCTCAGTCCACAGCCACCAGTGTACCCCCCCACAGCCAATTCTATATCCCTCCCTGTCCACAGCCACCTCTGTACCCCCCCCCCACAGCAACCTTTGCACCTCCCCCCTTTCCACAACCACCTCTGTATCTCCCTCCCCCACAGCCACCTCTGTATCCCCCCCCCAGAGCTACTTCTGTATCTCCCCCTGTCCACAGCCACCTCTGTATCACCCCCCATTCATTCACATACATTGATTTCAGCCCTTAAGTGGAAAAAGGTTGCTGACCCCTGGCTTAGATAGGTAAAACTGTAATCATGTGTATTTGTGTATTTTGCCACAAGAAAAACAGAAATTAAAGGCACGCACACCTAGTGCATTACCAGAGATAATTTAATAATAAGAAATTTTTGCATAAAAGTGGGTACCGACAAAAGGCCATAAACACTGTGCATGGAAATGCACAGAACCCGGGGTACAGCGAATGCGTTTCAGGGGCGCACCCCCTTCCTCATGCACTGTGTTTATGGCCTTTTGTCAGTTGCATTTTGTGGGTACCCACTTTTATATTATAAATTATCTCTGGTAATGCACTAGGTATGCCCGCCTTCCATTTCTATTTTCTTTATGTAGGTAAGTGGCCTGGTATCATAATGTTGCTAGACTGGGCATGTAGACTTGGTTCCTTATATAATGCTCCATACACACTGGATGTTAAAATAATGTTATAAAAACGTCAGTAGCTTTGCAGTGAGTCTTTCTACTTTGGAATAGCATTTATTAGTGTTTTCTAGTGTGTTTCTGCTTTAGCGTTTTTTATTGTGTTTTTTTTTTTTTTTTTTTTCAATGGATCAAAAACATAAAAAAATTCTGGTAAGCCAAGTTTTTAAGCGTTTATCAATGTTTATCAGCAAAAAAAAGGGGGGTGAGGGAGCGCTTACTATAAAAATATTTTATAACTATATAAAATAGTGTGCATAAAACATCAAATAATTCAGTGATAATGGCAAAACACATCGATAAACGACTCTTTATAAAAGGTGAAAAAATATAAAATAACACTTTAACACATTAATCAAAAAGTGCAACAATGCAGTGCAGAAATCACGTGTGTAAAAAAAAAATATATATGTAATCCTGTGTATGCAAAATAAATACAGTAGAAAAGACTACCGTATTTTTTTGCCGTATAGGACGCTCCGGCATATAAGACGCACCCAATTTTAAAGGAGGAAAGTCTAGAAAAAAAGATCCTGAACCAAATACTGTAATAAAATATTTGCCCCCCACTTGTTATCACCATCACACCACCCCCACATTAGTAATACCCAGTAACATTGCCCCCACATTAGTAATACCCAGTAACATTGCCCCCACATTAGTAATAGCCAGTAACAGTGCCCCCACATAATAATAGCCAGTAACAGTGCCCCCACATAATAATAGCCAGTAACATTGCCCCCACATAATAATAGCCAGTAACATTGCCCCCACATAATAGCCAGTAACATTGCCCCCAACTCACTGTTGCAGATCGCTCTGGTAGGAATAGAAGATCCCACGAGCCCTCTGCTCTGCGCGCGCCGCCGCTGCCGAGTGTTCCAAGATGGCCGACCGCTCCGGAGCTAGGCCAAAGCCGCAGATCAGTAAGTCAAAAAAAGGTATATTCGTCGTATAAGACGCACCAACTTTCCCCCCAGTTTTGGGTAAGAAAAAGTGCGTCTTATAAGGCGAAAAATACGGTATATAAAATTGTGCAATAGACAGTCTTTAGTGCAGAAAAAACAATTCCAAAAAAAAACATGCAAAATAATGCAAGTCCTTGTGCTGGAAAATCTCTAAGCCACACTCCACAGCAATGTGCAAAATAAATCCAAAAAGTGCAGATGCAAAGCAATTGTCTCTCAATCGCAGTGATATCCAATACAGTGCAGTTGCTTTCATCCAGTGCTACGTGCCAAATGTTTCCCCCCAGCCTCTCACCTTAAGAGGCTAAATAATAAGCCTCTCTGTTGTATTCCTCATAAAAAAAACAATCCCTGCTCACTTTCTCTCTATGGTCACACCTCCTGGTTAGATGCTCAGGTTCGGCCACACCCGGAAAGTGGATTTGTTTTGCAATTATCACTCCTGAATTTTTTGATGTTTTATGCATGCTATTTTATATAGTTTTTATAGTAAGCGCTCCCTCACCCCCCTTTTTATTATTATACCTTTCAGTGTGAGAACACTTTTTAGGTGGCTGCTACTTTTTTAGTTTTTAGTATATTATATCCCTTATTGGTTTGCGCATTAGTTCCCCCATTTTTCATAATGTTTATAAGCGTTTAGCATTTTTTTGTGGTCAGAAAAACTTCTCCTGAATGCGATTTTAGGTTGTTTTGAAAACAGCCCATAAACTCCACTGCAGATAAACATCCAAAAATGTCCATGTGTGCATGGACACATACTGTAGGATAACATAGAGTGGAGTTTATGGGCTTTTAAACGATCGTGTGTGTATTCTTTAGAGCATTTTTCGGGGTCTGTAAAACGACAAAAAAAAAAATTCGAACATGCTCTATTTTTTAACGACGTTTTAAAAAAATTTCGTTTTTCGGGTTGTAAAAAATGATCGTGTGTGGGCTTTAACGACGTGAAAAAACCCACACATGCTCAGAAGCAAGTTATGAGACGGGAGCGCTTGTTCTGGTAAAACTACCGTTCGTAATGGAGTAAGCACATTCATCACGCTGTAACAGATAAGCGCAAATTGTCTTTTACTAACACGGAATCAGCTAAAGCAGCCCAAAGGGTGGCGTCATTCGCATGGAACTTCCTCTTTATAGTGCCGTTGTACGTCACCAAGCTTTGCTAGAGCATTTTTTTTCGTGTGTAGGCAACGCCGTTTTAATGATGAAGTTGAAAAAAACTTTGTTTTTTCTAGAGGCTGAAAAACTAGAAAAATGATCGTGTGTACACGGCATAAGGCTTTGCCTTATTCCTACAAAGTCCCTTTAAAAATAGTGCAGATGTCATCAAAGACATCACGATTCTGTCTAGAGCATTAATGTCTATTTCTCTGAATAAAAGAATAAAATTCTGTGACTTGTGCAAGGAAATTACTCATATGACTGCTATTCTATTTGACTGCTTGAGAAGGAAGATATGGAATGTAGAAACTCATTCACAAAGAATAAATTACATCATAATCCAAAAGAAAGAGGATTTATGTACAGTAAGTGCAATCTTCTCTACTGTCTTCCAGAGATATCAAGCAGTAGAAACTTAGAACTGACATTTCCAAATGGAACTGCACATACAAGAGTTGCACAGTGCGATGTGCATGTCGTGTATACGCAGGTCATGTGCATTATGTGTTTGCCATCTTTTAGGGCTAAGTCACACTATTGTGCTTTACATGTGTTGGTGTGATGTACCATTCATTAAAAATAGCACACCAATGCACCTTGCATTGTGATGCAGTGTGCAGCCAAAAATGTTACATGCACCTTATAAGTGCATTCTGATGTATTGGACAACCCAAGCAGAATTATGAAATTTTCATGGGTGTGAGATTGCACACATTTCCAAATCAAAGTTTGTTTGTTTATGGGAATGTTTTATTAGGTGTTATTCAGAGCATCTGACATATTCGTTGGTACATGTGAATTAATTGGAGAAGGTTAATTTACAGATTTTTTTTAAATCACTTTTTTTTCTTACTTTTTCTTTATATGTATCTGGTTCAGGGTAGTAAAATGTAATAATCATCAATAACCTACACGGGTACTTCTACATAATTTGGTTTGCCACACAACAGATTTTTGAATGAACATTTATGTGAACATTCTTACAACCATTCGTACAAAAATGCTCATAAGTACATGCATGATGAATGTAATTTGAAAGTACTTAAAAAAAAAAGTTAAAGTGATTTTAAATGCTTTTAAAAAAAAAAAAAAAAAACATATACTTACGTGCTCTGTACAATGGTTTGACACAGAGCGGCCCCCCAACCTCCTCTTCTGGGGACCTCATTGGCGCTCTGGGCCCCTTCTGTTCTCTGAATGCGCCCATAGGAACCTGCTTAATCTTGAGTCAGGCTGTGGGACAGGCCCTATTGACACATGCAGCACGGTTCAGCCTTGAACCCCACTCCCTCCTCACAGGATTTAGTTGACAACAACAGAAGCCAAGGGCTCCTGCTGCTGCCTCCATGTCTCTAGCGAGGAGTGAGAGAGAGAGGATAGTGCCACTGCTCTCGGGCACAGCGCTGGATCGAGATCGGGCTCAGGTACGTTTTTGGGGGGCTGGGGGAGGTGATTATATCCATTATATGAAAATGCATTAAGGTCAATCCCTAAGCCTTTTCAACCACTCTAACATTCGATTTGGACTGAATGGATCTTGCGAAATGAAAACCACATTCACTGTTTGAAATTCTTTCATTCAAGAAAATTCCATCCTGCTTCTTCAATTTTATCATCACTGTGGTCAAAAATAAACATTAATTTGACCCCACTAATCAGAAAATCAAACAAACATTCTTTGTCTAATGGGACAAGGATCTTTTCCCGACAACCCTGGCCATTGGTTTCGGGGGTCTGCGATTGGGGGGCTTATCAGAATCTGTAACAAGGTAGCCCACAGATCCCAGCCTCACCCTATGTAAATGTACATCCATCTTCAATCCCTTGTTTTTATCGTTGACTGTTGGACAGGTTAATTCGGTTGGTCAGCAGACTGGTTGGTGATTTGAGCTATGGAATGTTCTGTTTTTGTCTTTTATGTGTTTTCCCTTCCAGGAGCTCCTTGCTGTGAAGACCAGTTATAGGTGGGGGCAGGGGCCATTTGTTTGTTACTGGAGTAAATATGGTCGGGGAAAACACTGGGCACCTTTGCTGCCATTGTGCTACGTGCTGGGTGTCCAGTGTGCTCCTGTTCATTTAAGGGGGGATTGGGCTGCCCCCAGGCCCACCTGCCCCTCATCTATCCATTGAATGCATGTGCTCCCACTGTGGAGACGCTCATAAATTCATCAGCGTTTAGGACTGCAGGAATACACAGGGTGCCGTGAAGAGACCTTGCAGCTTACGTATGCGTTTGCAAATGCGTGCTAACTAAACCTATTTTTAACGGAGACTGTTGGACAGGTTCATTTGGTTGGTCAGCAGACTGGTCGGTGAGTTGAGCTATGGAATGTTCTGGTTTTGTCTTTTACATTTTGTGGAACCACTAGCAATAGTAGAACCATGGAAAGCAAAGATGTGTGTGTGTGTATATAGTGTGTATGATGTTTAATTTAGATCCTTGATAATAAAGCTGACAAGGAATGCAGGAGACAATGATGTCTATATACAGTGTCTTTAAGACTGGGCTGTTACCTGCTCACCACACTGGAACAGGAGATGATGATGGTGATGACGATGATGGTTATGAAGATAATGATGATGATGATGATAATCTCTCAGGAATGTGGCTCAAGGGATGAGGCCTCCACTGCACCACACCACGGTTCACCCGAATTGGACACCACTGCAGGATGGATGGAATCAGAACAGCCTCCAGGCTGCTGCCAAACAGCTTAAGTAAGCTGTCCACAGGTGTCCCTCCAGATATCCGCGGGATAATTTTGCAAAGCAGGCCACGACGGCTGCAGCTCACACCATAACAGATTCCATGCATACATATCCACGCCAGGTCCCAAGAAAGCATGCCAGGCCTCAATCCCTTCGGCCGCGTACACACGATCAAACATGTCCGCTGAAACTGGACCGCAGACCAGTTTCAGCGGACATGTTCGATCGTGTGTACGGACTATCGGACTGTTTTCCAGCGAACCAAAGTTTCAAAACATGCTTTGAAACCTGTCCGCTGAAAACCTGTCCGTCGGACAGGTTAGATCAGGGATCCTCAAACTACGGCCCTCCAATTATCCCAAGATGATTGGAGAATAGTTCTACAACAGATAGTTTGAGGATCCCTGGGTTAAAGTAGAACTCTGCCAAAAACCCGCGCATGGATAGCGACGAATCTGGAAGCATTTTCGTTTTTTCATGTTGCACAGCCGATATTTTGGTCCCACAGCGTGGTCCGATCGGTCCGTCGGAGAAACACATGTGTACGCGGCCTTACTCTTATAGTCTCTCCAGGCTGCTATTCCCCATTAGTTGACAATCACATAGTACAGGGCGAATTATATTCCCAAAATGCTTTGCTCTGGCTTGTCTCTGAAAGTCAAGATCAACTCAACACTAGAGGGAAACAGCTCCCCACTGCAGCAATTAAATATTACTCCTGGCTATGTGTTTTCGTGTTCCACCCAAAAAATAAAAATAAACAACCCAGCAGCTAAATCTCCTGCTGGCTTTTAATAAATGCATAGTCTTACGGCACACAGCTGATGTTTCTGACTACACACTACTTCGGCTTCAGCTCCATTATCTCCTCTCTCCTATTGGCCCGATTTGTCCCCCCCCCTCATTGACCGGAGGGGGGGGGGGATTTGGAAACATTCAGTTTCATTGCTAACTTGGTTGAAAAAAACATATCTAAACTCAACCTTTTAGAAATCTAGCCATTTTGGTCGACTGAAAGGTAATACAATCCACCCCAACCCCCCACACACACACTCATCTCAGTCCGATAATGCAACACAAGTGAAAAATCTATTCCTTCTAAACACCAATAAGCAATCAGATCAATGGCTTGGATCCATATTTGGTCATACCAAAATGATAAATGTGGATACCCTAATGATGCCATACACATAATCGATTGCATTATCTATATTCTGTTGTGTCATTCAATCATTTTGAGTGAAAAATCATTTCAAAACAGCTAATCCATAACTGATTGATTGTTTATTACGTTGTATTAAGTATGTGGTCCTCATTAGCCTAAAGAAAATCAACTGTTTTATAAGTTTTGTTATTGACTTTACCATTACTACCTCATGAGGTAGAACGTTCTCAAGCTTAATTACTTTTATCATAAAAAATCCTGTCTATACTATTGGTAAAGCATCCTTTCTTCCATAGGCAATTGATGTTATATTTACAGTATACCCAATTTTTATATATTTTTTACAGTCTAAATAATTCCAGTTTTTCTCACTTTTCTCTATGTTCCTCTTGTGACACTTATATTGTATATTGTATTGTACGCATGTATTGAAAACTTCAACTTGTATTGAAGTTATGACCTTATGAGTTGTTTATACACCTGCAATACTACAGTTGAATCACATATTGCCTTTTTTTTGTACTTCTCAAGATTTTGTTTCTTTTTGCAGCTGCTGCTAGGCATTTTGTAGTGTTTTTGAGCCTACTTAAAGGGGTTATAAAGGTTAATTTTTAAAAAAAAAAAATAACATGTCATACACACCTCCTCTGTTCAAGGGATTTGCACAGTGGCCCCGATCCTCGTTTTCTAGGGTCCTCCAGCAGCGCTCCTGGCTCCTCTTCTTCATTGCGTGCCCCCTTGGAGACCTGCATTCCCTGGGGGCACTCATGTGGGCATGCTCCCAAGTCCTGCTTAGTCTATTGACACAGACAGCAGGACTCGACCCCGCCCCCTGACTCCCATGTAAAAGGGGGGCTGCTGCACTACAGAAGGTTGGCTGTGCTCGTCCCCATTGCTGGAATGATTAGGTTTAGGTAAGTAAAAGGTGGGCTGCTGCACTACAGAAGGTAACAACCCCTTTAAGTGGTCCATACACTAGTATTCAAAACATTTCAAAATCCAAAAACATTAAAAATTCAAATTCAAACATTTTTGTCTTAAACATTCCTTCGATTTTATAATTGTTAGTAGAGTCAAATTAACAATCGTTTTCTACCACAACGACTAAGAAATTTGAAGGGGCAGAATGGAAAGTTTTTCTTAAATAGATTGTGTTTCTTGTGTACTTAATGAGAATTTTATTTACAAATGTTCCTTTGAAAATATACTAGTGTTTGGCTAGCTTTAATGTTCCCAACTTACAGTGAGGCTATGATCAGCAAAACAGCTAAGTAACTACTATCTTGGTATAGATGAGCAAAGAAAGAGTTGACAAAAGATTGTCTTAAGAGTCCAAAGTCCTTTAAAGTAATTGTAAAGTCTTGTTTTTAAATAAAATAAAAATAACAAACATGACTTACATGCATTACAGGGTTAACCCCCCCTTCCAGCTGTTTGGGGCCCCCCTGTGTCCCCCACTGGTGTCCCTCCTCTTCTTTCCTGCCGGGGGCTGAGCGGACGCGTTTCATCGAGAGCAGGAAAGGGGCTATTAATTTTTAAATGTAATCCCTTGAATGAACCAGTGAGCAGCACTGGTGTCATCAATGCGTAAACTGCGTTTACGCATTTTGTGATGAACAGGAGGCCTAACCCCCCAGCACTGGTGTCAGCGGGCACATTATTAACCCCTGGGTAATTAGCAGCACTGGTGTCAGCGGGCACATTATGAGGGCCGCAAGACAAGTAACCCCCAGCACTGAAACTTCAAAAACAGTGTCAGCGGACACATTATTAACCCCAGCACTGGTGTCAGCGGACACATTATTAACCCCCAGCACTGGTGTCAGCGGACACATTAACCCCCCAGCACTTAACCCCCAGCACTGGTGTCAGCGGACACATTATTAACCCCCAGCACTGGTGTCAGCGGACACATTATTAACCCCCAGCACTGGTGTCAGCGGACGCATTATTAACCCCTAGTATTGGTGTCAGCAAATGCATTATTAACCCTGACCACTGCACTGCACACGGACCACTGCACACGGACCACTGCACTGCACACTGACCACTAAACTGCACACTGCCGACAGACCACTAAACTGCCAACAGACAGGGTACAGGGCACATCACATCAGAGCACAACAGGGTACAGCACATCAAGGCACAGAGCCCAGCAAATCGGGGCAGAGCACAGCACAGCACATAGGGGTAGGGTACAGCACAACAGCTCACATCAGGGTACCACAGCACACATCAGGGTACAGGGCACAGCGTGGGCAAGCACATCAGCACAACAGGGTCAGGACAGGACACAGCACATATCAGCACAACAGACAAGGCTGGGCACATGGCACATCACATCAGGGTACAGGACATGGCACATCATGACAGGGCACATCAGGGTACAGGGTACAAAGCCCAGCAAATCAGGGTACATGGCACACATCAGGGTACATGGGCCACAATCAGGGCACATGGGGCATATCAGGGCACATGAGAGCACACCAGGGCACATCAGGCACAGCACATCAGTACAGGGCACATGGCACATCAGGGTACAGGGCACAGGGTACCCTAATGTACAGAGCCCAGCACATCAGGGTACATGAGGCACATCAGGGTACATGGGGCACATCAGGGTACATATGGCACATCAGGGCACATGAGAGCACATGAGGGCACATGAGAGAAAATCAGGGCACATGAGAGAAAATCAGGGCAAAGGTCAGCGTTTATTTGTTGTTTTCTTCAGATGCAGAGCAGTGCAGGAAGCGTCTGTCAGAGATTCACTTCTCTCTCATGTCACGCTGCTACTCCCCGGCGGCCCCTCCTCTCTTCTAGTCCATTTCCAGATGTCACAAGCAAATAGGGATGGAAGAGAAGAGAGGAGGGGCTGCCGGGGAGTAGCAGTGTGACATGAGAGAGAAGTGAACCTCTGACAGCCGCTTCCTGCGCTACTCTTCATGCACCTCGATCTACACTTTCACGGCACCGGCCCTGCCTGCGGGCCAATTATTAACGGTCCGCGGGCCGTAAGTGGCCCGCGGGCCGGTACTTTGAGACCCCTGTTTTAATGCAATCTAGTGCAAAGTCTAATAATAAGCAGTGGTAGCAGAAAAGGGGGGGGGGGGCAAAAAGATAGGTAGTGGGAAGGCAAATGGGAAGGCAAATGTATTCAATGAATTAAGTATTTTTTTTTTTAGGTTTTATGAGCTATATAAATCCTGTATAATAATAATAATTACAATAGCAGCTTGGGAATAGGATAAGGAGATGGGAATGTCAGTGGAACATTGCTTACTCATGAAAGGCATTGTCCAGTCATTACTTTTTTCAAGCTAGCTTTTGGTTATACTCACTGTTATAATCCCTGATGTAAATAATGCCAATTCATAGATTTTAGAAGAACTTTACATTTGATTAACGCTTTTTATTTTTAATGGCACTTATCAGTTTAATAACCTTTTTACCATTCTAGTATAACAGAACCCAACTATATCCCTGTTAACAAATGTTATTTTCCAATCTCTAACTCCCCTATTTTGCCCATTTTTTTATTATTCCTGTCTTCCCCATTTATTGGCCTACTTATTGGCCAAGCTGCCAACAGTACTTTTGGTGGATGGCTTGAGCAAGAACTGCGATGTACCCATAGGTCGCTCTGCTCATGTACACTGGCGCAGCAGTGCAATCTGTGACCACTATGTCAACCTTAAACAACACATTGCAGTACTCGGTTTTGGGCCGCCTTGAGAAAGAAAACAATAAAAAAGTTCAAACAATTGGTTACAGATTATCCCTGAAGCTAACAGGAAAAAAAAAACGTGTAGCCAAGTAGAACATCATAACCCTTCTTTCAAGGAAATACACAGAGGTATAATACTATTACTAGAGCTAATGGACCTACAGTATCTGTCAGCGACAGCAGATCATTGGAAAATCCAAATGGCAAATCTCAACAGCTTGTCTGAAGACTGCTGAAAACCGTGGATGAAGCCCATGGACCCAGCAAGCAACCGTGAAACGACCCTTGTTGGAGGTGTCCCAGACTGGAGAGGAACTCGGGGTACACTGGATGTCTACGCAGTCCTCAAATGCAGTGGCGGCTGGTGCTCAAAGTTTTTGGGGGGGCACAAACGGAAAAAAAAAAAGAAAAAAATTGCAGCCTCACTGTGCCCATCAAATGCAGCCACTTTGCCATCAATTGTCACCACTGTGCCATGCCATCAAATGCAGTCACTGTGCCATGCCATCAAAAGCAGCCACTGTGCCATCAATTCGCACCACTGTGCCATGCCATCAAACACGGCCACTGTGCCATGCCATTAAACGCAGCCACTGTGCCATCAATTGTCACCACTGTTCCATGCCATCAAATGCAGTCACTATGCCATGCCATCAAAGGCAGCCACTGTGCCATCAATTCACACCACTGTGCCATGCCATCAAACGCAGCCACTGTGCCATCAATTCGCACCACTGTGCCATGCCATCAAACGCAGCCACTGTGCCATCACTTCGCACCACTGTGCCATGCCATCAAACGCAGCCACTGTGCCATCAATTGTCACCACTGTGCCATGCAACGCAGCCACTGTGCCATCAATTGTCACCAATGTGCCATCAATTGTCACCACTGTGCCATGCAACGCAGCCACTGTGCCATGCCATCAAACGCAGCCACTGTGCAATCATTTGTCAATGCGTATGAGTCCACGGATGGCCAAGGTTTCTGTGATGAGAGCATGCTCACTGCACGCAAACAAAAAGACAAATAATTGAGCGCACTCCCAATGAAAACCTATGTAAGATAATTAGATCCTGGAAGAAAGGTGGGGGGGGAGTAATGAAGGGAGATTTGACCAGAGTTCAAATAGGTGTTTAGATGGATATGCTATAGTCCATATCAATTGTCCATAAACACTGTGGTAAGTGAAACTTCGCTTGATGGCAGCCAGCTGACAGATGAAGTGATCTGTAGTACAACAAAAAGAACACAAAGCGGCGCCTTCTAAGCGTAGCAGTTGAGTTATTTATTTAAAACATATGAGGATATATAAAAATACACAAAGAAGGTGTAAAATCAGGCATGGGTGTATAAGTGCTGTCATCCGTGGGGATCCAGGTGGTGGTGATCATCATTCGCGCTGGATCACAGTGTCTTCCTTGCCGCAAGCGTGAATGTATGTTATTATTCAGTGGCGGTGCGAGAGCCAGAGGGGGCGGCGCTCCAGCGCCCTCTATAGACGGACCGCCACTGCTCAAATGGTGGAGAAAGACTTCCAATCTAACAATCCCTTTCAGGACTATAGATGGCCCGATAAAGAAAAACTTCCAAAACAATCGATCCGCCGGGACATGGAGAAAAGAAAAAGGAAAGGAGGTCTCTGATAGTGCAGGTAAATTGAGGGTTTTATTTGGATAAAAACCAACAAAGCATAAAAGTGATTACAATATAAAATTAAGGGCCCTTTCACACTAGCGGACGAACGGTCCGCTCATTACAAGTCCGTTTACGGACTTGTAATGGGTCCCTATGGGAGCGGAAACGTTAGCGGATGATGCATCCGCTAACGTCCGCTCGATCCGCATCCGTTTTTGCGGACGGAAGAATGTCCTATTTTTCTTCCGTCCAGGCAAACGGATCGGATGCAAACGGACAGACGGTCCGTTTCCATCCGACTCCCCATAGGGGAGAGCGGAGGAGAGACGGGGCGGTCCCTGCACAGTGTGCGGGGACCGCCCCGTCCGCCCGACAGCTCAGCGGAGACCCCCCGCTGAGCTGACGGACACACGGAGCGGACCGAAAAACGGACCGCTCCGTGTGTAAGGACCCTAAAAAGGACAATAAGTATAGTGGTGTACCAAGCAAACAAAGAAACTAATATTTTTTTTTTCAAAATGTTCAGTATTTTTTTTGTTTATATTTCCAATAGCTTTTACCAGTGTACACCATGACAACTTTGTCCCCCACAGCCTTACGTAACAGTTTGTGCATCCAGTCTGCAACATATCGGACCTGAACACCACACTGTTACAATTACAATCACTGTTGCAGATTATTCCTTTCCTGTATGAGTGTTATTAGTGTGTAATTATATTTCGTTTTTTGGTTATAATAGTAAAGGATATTTGGTAAGGAATAATATGCATATACATAAAATATATAAAATGTGGTATAAGTCAATTTTATATACAGAACCACAGTTTTTAAGACCCATTGCCTTCCATATCGAGACCTCACTTTATGACTTGCAGATAGCCATCTTCTGCAATTTGCTTTTTGAACATCTTGCACAGAGAGTGATTTCCTGCATCAGCTCTATGTCAGATCTTTTCTGATAAGCTGTCTAAAATACATGACATTAAAAGACCTCATCTTTGACAAAATACCAAGGGCAGATAAGAGATTTTCTGAATCTGCCAGTCTTATATTCTCAGTCGCTTAATATTTTTCCTAACAAACATGTTCAAACAATTTGGGAGGTTTAAATGACTACACTAACTATAAAGGTAGAATGACAACTTATTTAGGAAAAAGCTTTTAAGTCAAGTGTGATTTTCCTTTTGTACGCAGTTTGTACATGGTCACCATCAATGACAAAAAATAATTAATGTAACCTTAGTTGTGAGAAAGGTAGCTGTTCAAGTGATTTCCAACCAGGTCAGATGCCCTCCACAATAAGGAACCGCATGTGGGTGTAATACATGGATCAGTATTTATTTCCATTTATTGTTGGATTTATCTCTACATCCTGTTGCTTTGATTTTATTCATACATACTGTACATATCAATGTGAAAGCTTAATGGCTGCATCTTAAACACACCCTCAGCTGACCTCAAATCGATCCTAATTAAAAGCCATTTTTCCTTGAAAAACTTCTCAAAATATGTTGCCATTAACATTTTAAAGGTCCATTTCAACCAACGTTTAAAATGAAGCCTTGAGATGCATACAAGGAGCCTTTCTGCAGAGTAGTACAGGTTACATTGCTATAGTGCTCTAGTTCACCCCATTCCATTGGAAATCCTGTATGGTATTCTTGCTGCCTCTCACCTAAAGAAAGTCTAATAAAAAAAATACATGTATCACCACTACCCTTGGCATATTGTTCAGGTCCTCCCCAAAAGCTTTGCCCCACAGCCAGGTACACAGGCTCATTCACACATTTCTTTAACGATCAGTCTAGGGGTGTTTTTATTTTTGGAGGACTTGGATAGAGTTAAGGGAATTGAGATGAATACTCCAAGAACAGGAACTATGTACAACTTGAGGACTAAGTATTCTCTTCGTGGACATGCTGTAGTAAAGTCCATGCTTGCAACAAACAGTAAACTTAAACTTTTGAACATCAGTAATTAACAGTAAACTCCTTCCTTAGAACCACAAGAGTAGAGTCCCTTCATGGAGGAATGGATGGACTAAGCTCTTCAGAAGACCAGCTGTTGCCCCCTTTAACTAGTCCCACAGCTGACTCTCTCTATACCAGGGGGTAGGGTGGAAGCAGCCCAAAAGTCTCTAAGATCGCTCAGAATTGTCTGTACTCAAAAGGCCCAAGGATGTGTTTGCCGTTGAAGCAGTGAATCACATATACCGTATTTGCCGGCGTATAAGACGACTGGGCGTATTAAGCCTCGTACACGTGATCAGTCCATCCGATGACAACGGTCCACAGGACCGTTCTCATCGGTTAAACGATGAAGCTGACTGATGGTCTGATGTGCCTACACACCATCGGTTAAAAAACCAATCGTGTTAGAACGCAGTAGCGTAAAACACAACAACGTGCTGAAAAAATGAAGTTCAATGCTTCCAAGCATGCGTCGACTTGATTCTGAGCATGCATGGATTTTTAACCTATGGTCGTGCCAACTAACGATCGGTTTTGAAGGTTAAATAACCTATGTGGCCCACACATGATCGTTTTTTGACCGATGAAAACGGTCCATCAGACCGTTGTCCTCTGGCTATCCTATCGTGTGTACGAGGCCTAAGACGACCCCCTAATTTTCCAGCTAAAATGTTGGTTTTGGGATATACTCACCTTATAAGACGACCCCTCACTGTGCCATTATACATGCCTCACTGTGCCATTATACATGCCTCACTGTGCCATTATACATGCCTCACTGTGCCATTACACATGCCTTTCTGTGCCATTATTACATGCCTCACTGTACCATTTCATTCCCTGCCTCAACGATCTCCCTACCTTCTCCTGTTTGCAGAATACAGACGGCGGCCATACATTATTCAAAAGCTGCGCCTCCTCCTCAGGCTGTTCCGTGATAGGTGGAACACTAATTTTCCCAGCAGAGCCTCTGTTCAGTGTTCCGCCTATCACGGAATTTCAATCGGAGTTTACATAGAAAACATGTTCTCTTTTCCTTTGATGGAATTCTGTCGGAAATCTGATGTGAATTTGGTCGGACAAAGGTCCGATCGTGTGTGGGCATAAGTTTAAAAAGTATGAAGAGTTTAATTACAAACCCTTTAAAGCCAAACCCTGTGGGAAAAAAAACTGTTTTATTTTATTTTGGAGAGCAAGTGAAGGAGTCAACCTCAACCTATCATTTTATATTGCATATCTATGTGCTTATGGGGTAGATTTCCCCTCACTTCTAGTCTGCACAGTCTGGACAGGAAGTCATGGATGAAGTAATGGGAAATCTCCTAAATGAAGACACAGTAAAAGACCAAAAACTACATTTTAGTAGAGTGAGGAAGGGTATGAACTATTTATATTTCTATCTGTGTCTTCAATTTATGGAGATATCCACACCCCTCTTTTCCTGTACAAGTGTAACACTGAAAAAAATTGAGTGAAAATACCACTAATACCCCGTACACACGATCAGAAATTCCGATGTGAGATTTTGAACAGAAATTACGTGTGTATGCTCCATCGGACTTTTACTCTCGGAATTTACGCCAACAAAAGATTGAGAGCTGGTTCTCAAATTTTCTAACAGAAAAAATACTTATTGGAAAATCCAATCGTCTGCACAATTCCAACGCATGCTCGGAAACCATTTGACGCATGCTTGGAAGCATTGAACCTCATTTTCTTTGCTCGTCGTAGTGTTGTACTGTACGTCATCCGTCGTTGACGGATGAAAGTTCAGAGATCTTTTGTGTGACCGTGTGTATGCAAGCCAAGCTTGAGCGGAATTCCGTCAGAAAAACCATCCAAGGTTTTTCAGATGGAAAATCCGATCGTGTGTTGCAAAAACCTGATAAAATGTGTTCCCTTCATCATGCTGTCAGAAACGAAAAAAATAAATGACTTGTTAGCCTTCAAGTAGGTATTGGAAGACAACTAAAAATATTAGGAAAGTTAAAAAACAGAGGTAATAGGAATCTTTAAAAATGATAGTAGCAGCACAATTTTAATTATCATGATCAAAAATAATTTAAAAATTAACAAACATTTTCATATATCTTATATTTATAAAATAAGATACTACCTAATGAGTTGGTTAAAATGATTGGATTGCTCTACAGCCATGAGCTTGTTTTAACTTGTTGAGTTCCTTGACATATCCCATTTTGGGCAAGTCATATTATTATCTCTCTATCTGACAGAATAAATCTGAGGCTTTGGAGTTTATGCATAGTACAATGTATACTCATGAAAGCAGAATATGTAGGCTATGCACGTCTCACATGTAAGTAGCTACTGCCATCAAGTGGTCATACGGCTATTCATATAGCACAGTACTAGTTTATATTCAGAGCAAAATAGTAGCCTCTTTTTAAACATTGACATCATTTTATTTAACTTTAAAGGGTAATTATCATTAAATATAATAAAATATATTAAACTGTTTAAATAAATATGGTGCTATGAAAAAGGTGAACATGAAGAGAACGTACCTGTTATAGTAATCATAAAGTTAAAGGGCCAGATTCAGGTACACGTACATTTTACCAGCCGTATTTTACCAGGCTCTACAACGAATTCTGGTAGATTTTTGCCCATACGATATGGCGGCGTAGTCTATTTCTCGCCGCGTAATCGAAATACGCGATTAGGGGGCGTGAAGCATTTAAATTAGGTGCGTCCCCGCGGCGATTGAAACTGCGCATGCTCCATTCAGAAATTTCCTGCCGTGCATTGCGCGAAATAACGTTGTTACGTCATTTTTTTTTTTGAGTAGCGTCGTTTACGGACATTCCTATTCCCGGACGACTTAGGTAAAAAATAATAAAAGACGTCGGAAAACGTTGCAATTCGATGCGGGAACGACGGCCATACTTAACATGGGCTGTCTAATATTAGTCCAGCTAAAAGCTGGTATAACATTACGCAGCGAAAAGATGACTAAAGATACCGTAAGAGATTGCGATTGAAGATCGTAATTTCGGGGATCGACGGCAAAAGCTCATTTGCATACCCCGATGCGGAAAGCGACGGGAAGTCCACCCAGCGGCCACAATTTTATTGCCGCGTAGATCCGAAGGCGTACGAACACGTAAGCCAGTCGGATTGAAGCGCAAAGCCGTCTTTTCATGGTTTGAGGATTCAAACTAGTGAAAAAACGCGCGTAATTAGAAAGTATTCCGGTCTAACACCAGTTAGACAGGAGTTACGGCTCTGTGAATCTGGCCCAAAGTATTTAATCTGCTGAGATAGGTGCAGCAAGATCAACTCTGCACATAGATTTTGTATTTATTTTTTGTTATTTTTTTTCCCCAAAAGTTGATGTTATGAGCACTAAATAAAGCTAATTGCTAATTTAATTTAATGCAAAACCATACAGATGTGCTGTCCCTTTAACAATTGCAACCTCACTGTTCCTCACACGCAGCCACTGTGCCATCAATTGTCACCACTGTGCCCTTTAATTGTCGCCACTGTGCCCTTTAATTGTCGGCACTGTGCCCTTTGTCGCCACAGTCTCACAAGAGCAGTGCAATTAGGCTGCGGGTGGGTGTGGGGCTGTCTCCTATAAAAAAAAGCCTGCTATAGCAAAGATATCAGTAATGCCGCATACACACGATCACTTTTTGTGATGAAAAAAAACGACGTTTTAAAAAACTTCATTTAAAATGATCGTGTGTGGGCAAAACGTTGTTTTATGTCTTCAAAAAAACGACCAAAAAAAAATTCCAACATGCTTGAATTTTTTGTGTCGTTTTTCAAAATGTCGTTTTTTGTGTCATAAAAAGTGACCGTGTGTGGGCAAAACAACGTTTTTAAACCCGCGCATGCTTAGAAGCAAGTTATGAGATGGGAGCTTCAATGGAACAGAGTGCCGTCGAAAGTGTCTTACGTAACCGCGCTTTGCAAGAGCATTGTGGAAAAACTATGGTGTGTATGCAATGTCGTTTTTGAAAATGAAGTTTGAAAAACTTTGTTTTGTTTCGTCAGATAAAATGACGTTTTTTTTTCATCACAAAGTGATCGTGTGTACGCGGCATTAGACATTTCTCGCCATCACTATTCAGATTCACACATGCCTTGGAAGGGAAGAATTTACTCGGCATAGGCATCAGGGAAAAATGTAACTGGCTCATGCTTAACCATACTCTTGATCTTCCAAAACGTTAACCTATATTTAGCCATCTTTGGACACATTGATATTTGTTAATAATGAATTAATCCTGCTATAATAGTTATTAAGATGTCAGATGGCGTAGTAGCTATTGTGATGTTATAAATAGTATGCAATGTCAGTCACTTTATGAGGTGACAGCTTTATTATAGATTATAAAATCAGTTATTATTGCACTGTTCCTGTCAATATTATGATGTCATGTCAAGTTTTGTGATTTCAGAAATTGTACTTGTAGTCTCTGTGGGAGGCACACTTTGGACTACAGCTGCACAGACCAGATTGTCACTGATAGTGTCACAATTGCTGCAGCATTTCCAGGGCTGTGTGCAACCACAGAAAGAGAAGAGGAAAGCCCCGCCCACCACCTGGGAAAGGACCAAGGCTATGCAGCCTGGGAAGCAAGGATTGTGGGCGATGTAGTCCCCTGAGAGACTATACTTGGTGCTACAGAGTGTTTTGAAACTACAGATCCCAGCACTACCAGAGCACTGGAGAGGAGGAAAAGTAATGGCAGTTCCTGGGCTCTGGTCTGTCATTGGGAGGACATTGTAGAGCACATGCTATGCAGCAGGCTGCTGACATTGATGATTTTCTGTAGTGTCAGGGATGCAGAGAGGCAGAGTTGCTGGTCTGTGGAAAATGTCACTGTCCCATCTGGCATCACCGCCTGGTCAAGGGGAGACGTCATAGCAGCTGGCATCATTGAGCCCCAGATGGAGAGCAGGAGGAAACAAGTCATCATTCTTTGTGTTGGAGAGAGGTCACTGGCCATACCCTCTGCACACTATTTAAGGAACAGTATTGCCGCTTGACACACCATTTAGAAACACCTGGGTTTGTGGAACTCACATTTAAGCGCTTCAATGTTGGATGTGGGCCCCAATGCACTGGCCAATGGGAGAGAGTTTTCTAGAACCTGTTGGAGCCACTAATTTTCCATTTCCTATTAGTCAGGATTTGTTTTAGTATAGGTGTTAGGGGTAAAGTCAATTGTTATTTACTGAGTGGCACATTATTTTATAACTGTTTCTATATACTTATTTATTGTTACTTTACCATCCTTTGGTTATTTTACTTTATGTTGCACAAAAAAAATAGTTTCCCTTTAGTCTTGGTGTGTCAGGCCTCGTACACACGAGGGGATATGTCCACTGAAAACGGTCCGATGGACCGTTTCAGCAGACATCTCCGCACGTGTGTATGGGCTAGCGGACAGATTTCTCCACCCGACAGATTTCAAAGCATGCTTTGAAATCCATCCGGTGGAATCTGTCCGCCCGACATGTCTGCTGGTTAGTACACTTACCAGCAGACATGTCGTCCCCCACCGCCGCCGCCGAATGGATTCGGCGCATGCGCGGAAGTGTTTAACTTCCTGGTGCGGTGACGTGGCGGTGTCAACGTCACCGCCGCGTCACCGCGCCGTCCGGCGGCGGGGAATTTGATCCGATGGTGTGTACACGCCATCGGATCAAACTCCCGATCGGACATATCCGATGGAAATGGTCCGCGGACCGTTTTCATCGGATATGTCCGATGGTGTGTACGCGGCCTCAGAGGGTGACATTTGGAGTTAGAGGACCCAAACATTGGCGGCTCCTTTGGGGGGTAAATTCTACACGCTCTTATATCACTGTCAGTATTACGATACAAAATTATTTATTGTGGTAAGCCAAAAATCCACAATTTTTGAAGTTTGCATGATGCAAGTTAATTTCTTCATGGTTAATACAGTATAATAAACATAGACGCTCAGTAACATACTTAGCATATCTTCCACTTTGGGCAATTCATTTTTTTAACACCTCCACCCCAAAGAAATTAATCTCAGTAATGGAGAACCGCTCTTAATACGGGATGTGGCCAGATAGGGAGGGACCTAAAGGGGCACGGTTATATAAGATTTGATCCTACTCGTTTTATAGACAGGACACAAATGCCATAGTCCAGATGTGCTTTGATTGCTGACACAAACCTAAGCCTAATCAAATTTAAAAAAGAAACTCTTCCATTTACGGTATATGCTTTTCTTCACGCAGCTTACCTTCTGAAGTGAAATCCTGTATAATAATAAATAATGTACATAGATTGCAGTGTATAGAAAGCAATGGTCAGAAGAATGAAATGTATAACATAGTGTCAATATTTTAGGGCTCAGGAGTGTATAATGCAAACAGTGCAGGAGTCAGGAGTGCATATCACACAGAGCAAAGGGTCAGGAGTATGCAATGTAGAAAGAGAGTAGGGGTCAGGAGTGCATATCACAGAGTGCTCATGGCTCAGGAGTGTGTAACACAAAGTACGCAGGGCTCAGGTGTGCGTAACGCAGAAAGCACAGGGCTACGGAGTGTGTAACACTGAGAGTGCAGGGCTCAATTATGTGTAACGCACAGGGCTCAGAAGAATGTAGCACAGATAGTGCAGGGTTTGGTATTATTTAACACAAGAGTACAGGACCCAGGAGTATGTGACACAGATAGTGCAAGGTACAGAACACAACCCAAAATGACCCTATCTTCCCAATGTAAATCCCCTCCCCCATCCAAGTCCATATTCCATAGTACAGATCTCTCACAGCAGCCCCATTTACACCCCCCGTACAGTTTTCCCTCCACAGCCTTAAATTTCCTCTTAGTACAAATCAGTACAGATCCCTCTCCCCCCAAGTTATGCACCCCTCTCTCAATACAGACACTTCAGTACAGACTTTCTCCTAGCTCATCCTTGCAATACAGACTCCCTCCCTCAATGCAGACCAACCTCCCTCAGTATAGAAACCCCCTCCTTGTTCATGCTCACAGTACATACCTACCTCTCTCAGTAGAGACCCCCATCTCCTTCAGAAACCCCCCTCTCTTAGTACAGAGCCCATCCTAGCCCACAAAGTAAAAATCCCCATCCCTGAGTACAGACCGCCCCTTCCTCAGTAAGCCCCCCCCCTCCCTCATTACAGACCCCTCTTAGCTCACCCTCTTAGCTCACCCTTGCCAAACAGACCCATCCCTCAGTAAAGGTCCCCTCCCTCAGTATAAACCATCCTCCTTCAGTACAGAGCTCCTCCTAGCCCACCCTCACAGTACAGATTAGACATGTGCATTCGTTTTCGTTAGAATGCATTTTCGTCCAAAAATCTGTTTTTTTCGTTATCGTATTAACAAACGATAACGAAAGTGCAAGAAACGAAAACCGAAAGATCCGACATAAAAAATGCTTTATTTTCGTTTTCGTTGCGGTAAAAATTCGATATAGAGAGATTCGACATTATAGGGAAAAGATTTGACATCATAGAGAAAAGATTTGACACTATAGAAATAATAGTTTCGACATTTCAGAGAATAGATTTCGATTTATGAGACGTAAAGATTCGACGCTCCGTCGAATATTCTTTGATAGCCACCGTCAACCAAAAAGATTCGACGTTCCGTCGAATCTCTCTCTTTTTTTTTTTTTTTTTTTTTTTTTTGCCCATTCGACAGAAACCAAGTATTATTGGATTTTCGGACGAAAGCTATTCCCCAACGAAAAACTAAATAAATCAAAACGATTTTCGGGAGTAACTCAATACATTTATTTTCCAAACGAAAAAACGAAACGAAATATTCCAGTCTGCACATGTCTAGTACAGATTCCCTTCTTCCTCATGACAGACCCTGTCCTTCAGTACAAAGCTCCTCCAAGCCCACCCACACAGTACAGACGTCTCCCCCAAGCACAGACCATCCTCTCAGTACAGACCACCCCCTCCCTCCCAGCCCTCCATCAGCACAGATTTCCTCCCTACATCACCAAATGTAGCAGAGGTTCGGAGTGAGTGAAGTCCTCCCCTCAGCTGTGTTATGTGTCAAGTCCCCAGTAGTGGTGCTGCAGTGCAAATACATCAGGCACTGCTGCGCCATTAAATGCATTTCTGAAACAGAAATGACAGGCAGTCACTGAGTATTTAGCAACCAACATTTTTTTTTATGCCAGCCCTGCAGCTCCCCCTTCCCTCGAGCGCAGGATTGCATCCCTAAGGTATGCCACTGCAGGCGCTGATGTAATCTCACCAATTTTAGCTTTAGGCAGGGCTTTTTTTCTGGGGGAACTTGAGGGAACTCAGTTCCACCACCTTTGGCTCAGACCCTTTGGTGCCCGCTCACCACAATCACTTGTAAACACAGAAGTCTGGTTTCTGTTTTTGCAAGTGACAGCTTTGTAACCCCCTGAACTCTGCACTTTGTATGTAATGCAATTCTGGTATTTAATGCCCTTTTAAGACCCTTCTACTGTTTGTGAAATCTGAACGGGTCGTGGTTGAGTTCCTGTACCTATTTTCTGAGAAAAAAAGCTCTGGCTTTAGGCATAGAAAATTATGCATGGATTACCCTATCTTTATATTACCACCCGCAAAGATAAGCAATGAAGGATAATGGTCATCACTGAACCTGATTTACCAATAAGATCCAAAAACACACATATTTAAAAACATCAACACTATATACAGACAATATTGCAACATTGCATATGAACAAAGGGAAAGTATGAGACACATAGCAAAATTAGATATGGGGATAGATATTCCACCTAAAGTTAAGACATAGAAGCATTCTGGTTTTAAGTTTAAAGAACTAAATAGCTTTACAGTTTACACTGAAGGAACAATGCCCTAAATCTCCCCCACATACAGAACTATCAATATGTTCAATAGTGCGTAGAAAGAAAACAAATCCATATTGCCTCTATGCGTGTTTCAAAAATGTCTATATTTTCAAGATATGGTAAGGCACTGACCTGAACAATAATGCGGGCACTGTTTCATCCCTAAAAACATGCTGAGCTGATCATGTAATTTTTACTGTTTGCTGCTGTTTTCCGCATTATGTCTAGATAGAGAAGAGCAGCCAAAAAGATAAACAGTATCTGGACATGCTGGTTAATCAGCTGAAGATTCCATAGGTGACTGTAGTGTGTATGTTATTCTTGCCAGATACAATGGCCATATCTCTGATATAATTATATTAAATAGTTGCAAAACAGCTAATTGGCATGTGAATTTACTACGTATTCAACTGAGAGTCGTTTTAGTGTCTGTGCTGAATAAGCTGCATGAGCTAATGATATGTAAGTACACCGTCTGTCTCATTGCAAGTATAGATGAGCTCAGGGGTTCTCTATACTCATCTCCAACTCATCTAATTTATAACTGGCTCCCCATCTTGGTGTGCATTCTGAGAGTGCTATTGTGGGGGCAGGATACCAGACAGGAACAGTGTTTAGCATCAGGGAAAGGTGCCAGAGGAGTAGGGAAAGTGCAGGCCTGGAAATCTCCCCATTTGGGTACGGACCAGCCAGGCTGTATTCCGTTCCTTGAGACAGACGTTGTCAACTTTCCTGAGACTTCCATATACTAAAACTTCACTGTTACATTCTGTGTGTGATCCTTATCAGCTTGCCAGGTCAGTTGTGTATTGCTGGACCTGTTACAATATATTCCTGTTTTTGCACCTGGACTGTTTTTTTTTTTTTTTTTTCAGCAAGCCCCCCCCTGGATATGTCCACTTTTGCAGTGGGTGAGGACAGAGGAGCAGAACCCATCATGGCATCATTAGGAGCAGCCTTGGCCCGAGTACCTAAGTTTAATCGGTCCAATATCTCCGTGGCAATCTCCATGGCAATGTGAAATGAGAGACTGGAGAGTGCTTTGCACCTGTCTCAGGTTCCCGCCTGGCTGATCACAGAGCTGGCTATCAACTTCCTGGAGGATGACGCCTGCCGAGTGGTGATAGAGCTAACGGAAGAGGACTGGGCCAGCCTAAAACAAATTGTGACGTGCCTGGAAAGCCTGTTTGGAGAGTTAAGGCAGAGGTTCTTTGTCCATAGGCAGCAGTATGACAAAAGCCTCACCCACTTTGCAGTAGCACTTCAGAACCTATGGAAGCACCGAGAGAAGGGTGTATGCAGCTGTGCCAATATAACCACCTCAGACCATTTACCAAGGGATCAGTTTTTTTGGGCATGAACGCCGGGGCCATTCAGGAGAGCCCTACAGGAGCGGATCAAAGTGTAAACCCACCATCTCCTTCAAACCCACCATCACTATCTCATTTGGCGATATTGTTGTGGACGTGGATGCGTGGGAACAGGAGGATGTGAAAGCAACTGTGGCAGTGACAAAAAGTTATAAACCGCAACACCTGAAAGAAAAGGCCCTGGCTTCATCGCCCCTTTCAGTCATACAGACGACTTTAAGGGAGCTCGCCCAGGACAAGGCTTCTTTGAAATAAGAAATGTCCACATATAATCAGGATTCGGCCCACCCCTCTAAGGGCGAGGATCCGTTGCAGAGGAACCTGGAGGAGGACCGGAAGTGTTGGCAGTGTGGCTGCTTTGATCATGTAGCCAGGAACTGTGGTCTGTGATTGTTAGAAATTAATCCGCGCTAGGACTGGGGATATGAGCTGCTGCCTTCTGTTTAATCTCTCAAAGAGAGATGGTGTGTTAAGATAATTTTTAGGTTCAGATAATTGGCGCTGCTGTGTAAATGTGATCTGTATATCTAGTGTCGGGTACTTGTAGCAGATGGGTTTATTTGAAACAAAACTCCCTGCTTCATCAAGTGATCCCTTATTTCTGATAATCCCTCAAGGGGATAAGGGTGTTTATTTGTGTCCTGTGTGATCCTAATGGTGAGTGCCTGTGGAATGGTGATTGTGAGGCCTTTTATTTGTATTTGATAAAGTTTCAAAAATATCTTATTGAAAGTTTAGTGTTGACAACTCGGTTAGTGGTATCGCTCCAAAATGCAATGTTAAGATAGATAGTACTGTATGTATCAAACAAGCTGTATAACAATATAGGTCAAACGTGATATCAGAAAATGTCAAAAAATAACTTTTGCTTCTGTGTACCCTTAGGTTCCTGAGGTCCAGTGCATGTGATCAATGGTCACTGAAATGAGCAAGTGTCGCTCTATTAAATAGTGTGATCATCCAAAAAATATAAAAGTGACAATAAATTAATAAGTGATGGAGTATGATAAAACGTTATTGATAATAATATACAATAAAGGCCCAAAAAGAAATCCCTGTTACAGTGGTCAACTTAAGTGCTATTTTGCAATAGACCCTAAGTTTCTCTGTTCTAAGAAGTGGAGTTTGCTACTCAATATCTTCCAGTACGATGCAATAAATTAACATCCATATATTAATGTATAACATCAGTGACGTTGTGGGTAAAATCCAGTTGAACAGCTGTGTGGTCATCTGCGGTATAAATAACAGGTATTGGACTGCAGATTATAGTGGAGATTCCCCCACATGTGTCCCCACTTACCAGATTGTTGTCCCCACGAAGGGGGTATGGAGCCTTGGGGATCAGTGGGTAGTAGCTGTTGTTTACCAACCTCTATGCGTAGTAGGTCATTCACGGCACTTGATGAGTTCAGTTGTTGCACGTGTTGGATCAATCGCCGTGCGTGGTGATTCCTAGGATATATCCAATAACTCAAAAAAAAGGGGTTGTGGTGATCATAAGGAGGCAAGAAGAGAAGAAATCCTCATGGTGTAGTATTTCCTGGTATTTATTTAAAAAAACCGTTTCCCAATTGGGACAACAATGTGTAAAATTAAAGAAGGAAAAGAACATAAAATTGAAAAATGAAAGCTGCTACACCGCAGCTTAACAAAAAGTCCCGTGTGCTGAGCTGTACCAATCGGGTTATGGGAGCCTCTGTGTTCGCTATCCGTGTGGAGCGTGCCGCTGTTTGCGTTCCACTTCTGAGCGCATCCCAACCCGGATGTCCTTGCTGGTCTAAGCTGAGCGTAACGGAGCACGTGACGTAAGAGCGTAAGGTCACCTGACCGGTTTCGTCTTTGGACGTTTTCAAAGGTGATATCCGCCCTTCTCGTCACTCATTGATATAATGCAAGCGTCATGCGTGGTCCGCCTTTCTGGGAGTGTTTGGATCCCACTATCGAATTTTTTTGGAGTTATTGGATATATCCTAGGAATCACATTTGTGCCAAGGGAGGATAGAGCCAAATTCAAGGGGGTTAACAGGCAGAGTGAACAGGCAGAGTGCAGGCCAAATCTAAACCAGCAGCTCCGTAGGAAATGATGGAATTCGTAACTATGTCAATTAAATAATGCGCTGCTGGACATAATTCAGCCATATATATGTCAGTGTATAGAGACATGTATGTAAACTCACGTACATTAGTGGTAGAAATGTGAAAGTGCTGTTCTATGTACAGTATATAGGGGCATGTGTTCTTAATACAAACACATACATATATCTATTGTAGCGCCTGGTTACTGACTCTGATCCAGTTAATATATTTAAATCTGAAGGTGATCAATTGAACTCAATTGATCAATTAATTAAGCAGATTTTCTGTTCACATGGTCCAAAGGGAAATAGTATTTAAGCACTATTCATGTCTGTGATTATTAGCTATGATTAGCTATGGCTAAGCACTGTTTGTTAGCGTAAAACGCATCAACTCTTCTGTCCGTTCTGATCTGCTGTGGCATGTGTATTTTTGAATCAATTTTTTGAATAAAGGCAAATACTTTTTTTACGGCTGCATAAGAATGATCAAGTGGCGGAACATCCGCTATGATCATTCTTACGGTGCACAGAATAGCCGGCACTAAAAGACTATATCTGAATGATGCCTGTAGCTGCATGCATCATTCAGATATCCCCACTCAAAGTCAAGGACAACCATAGACGCACATTGGGCGGGAAGTAGTCAAAGAGTTAACAAAAAGTATCCAGGAGACAAAATACTGCCTAGAACGCCTGTCATGCATCTGAAAAGTGGTTCAATGCAGATCACTATTCAGAGGGTCAGCAATGGTGGCCACAAGTGTAAATGAGCCCTATATTCTAAAAATGGGTATTTACTTTGATGCAATTGTTTCACATTCCACACTATGTTCTTCTAAAGCTATTATCGACTGCACTGACAAAGAGCAAAAGAGTGGGGGAGTTCTGATCTCACTGTCTGGTAAATATTTAACTGTATGTTTACTTTCACATTACGTGTCAACAAGAGCGGCAAAAAAAAAAAAGTTAATCCTTGTTGTTATTAACTTTCAGAGACACTGATACCTTGCCCTACTGTACCACAGAATGAAAATGACCTCAGAATAACTATTTTCATAATTTTCAGCAAAGGGAAGTGAATATCTGCGGCCATTCCTCATGCATGGAACTGTCCTCCATTACAGCTCGGCATATATAACGTAAAACGATGGACTTCAGTAATGAAAGGTAATTCTTTTCACACATGAATAACACACCAGTGTGTACTATATACTATTTAATCTTTTATGCTCAGGTTATTTTTTCTTATTATATGTATTGATTGTATTTCATGCATTGATAATATTAGGCAGTAATGATAGACATATGAATTTGAGGTAGTAACCAACACTAAGTTTATTCACTAATTGCCTTTGGTAGAAATTATCAATTAAACGACCGCCTATAGCAGGATGATAGATAGAGCAATTAGTGTTGCCAGTAGTAGAAAGTTTAAGCTTTCTGTACTTCTGTATTTTTCTAAGAGTAATAAAATTGGCACAGCACCATGTTCATCATCATTTATTAATTCTGCATTTCTTGAAAGTTCACATGGAAAAAGCCGATACAATGTTGATATTACGTTTAAAATAATATATGCAATATGAATTAAGATTTTTCTGAATTGTTGTCACCACAGGGTATGTTTGTAGTTTTATGTACCTAAAAAAGCCCACTTTATTGGTTTTTCTTACCTTTTTTTTCTGTCGTACATTTCATTGGAGTATTTATCGGGCTGTCAATTTGAAACCAGAAACTCCCAGGACATCTAGTTCCCCCGCTGATCCCTGCCAGTGTTGCCAACTGTCAGTATTTTTACTGGCAACCAGTAAAAAATGGCCACTTTTCTCCTGCCAGTAAATGCTAGTAAGAGGAAAAGGTTGCCAGTAAAAATTATGGCTATGATGCTTGGCTTGGAATTGAGTCCTGAGCCGACCAGGATCATCCAAGTGCCTGCTACAGTGTGTTCAGGTGGTACCGACTTGGGATGGTCTGGCGGAGACAGTGCCAGAGCATGTCTTTGATGTCATGGTGCAAAGGAGCAAAGCCGAGCGGCCAGAGCCTCAGCGGGTCTGTGGGACGGTCGCAAATCATGCTGGAAGCGGGCCTGTCAGTGCTGTTTGGACTGGAGGGGACTGAGAGGACCACCTGGCATGGAGAGAGATTGTCACTGGGAATCAGGATGGCACGTGTCGGTGATCTGTGCTGCTCCACACTGCTGTCAGTGTCACTTTGAGAGTCCATTTCATGTGCGTGTGTCGCCCCCTTCTAATTACCTTCCCCTGAGTTCTGTCCCTGAGCGACTTACTTACTTTATTGAATATAAAATAAGAAATATGCTTTTTGGCTTAGTGTCTATTGCTAATTGCAATAAAATAAGAAATATGCTTTTTGGCTTAGTGTCTATTGCTAATTGCATATTGTACTTATTTGTAGCCTAAATACTGAAATTTTAACTTACAACTGTAATTTTGTAACTTTTGGAAATGCCAGTAAAAACTTGGCTGTGCCAGTAAATTTCAATCTGGTAGGTTGGCAACACTGATCCCCGCTGAGCAGGCGGATGACAAGTCTGTGTCCGCTCTGCACAGCCCAGACAGATGCCGAATGTGTCCCAATCCGTCTATTTTTACAGCATACCCCACATTTTGCCACCCCATAGAGCATAATGGGTGGTCCGATAGGGTCCACCTGAAATGTGGTGGCGCCGGTGTGAAAAGGGCCTTTTCAGAACTTCCTGGGCACTGCAGGTCCTAGGACACCTGTCAGGTTCTATTGCAGTCTGTGTCCCTGTTACGCATAACGCCTTCTCTATTTGTCTTTTTGACCATTATCATTGAAACAGTAAAAGAAAATCCCAAATGAGTTGAGTTGTTACCAGAACAGGAATAGAGGAGAAATCTTTCAATGGGGACAAGAATTCTGATGACCCTGGCTAATACCAGGGATTTCCCTCACTTTGGAGTGATTTGCTCTCACTCATTAAAGCTGTGGTAGCCATGGGACAGGAAATTAAGGAAAATCTCACCAATGGGGCACAGATGCCAAAAAAACTGGCAGGGGCTATAGCCCTTCATTATTCTATTAAAAATTGAAAAAAAGTTTTTAAGTTGTACTTTTATGTTCAGTTTTCACTTGGATAAAGCTGAATGAGCTGGGAATTTGCTCTGATTTTGTCTTACAGGTGTTGCCCTTCCATGTGCTCCTTGCTATGAAGGCCAGTTATAGATGGGTCAGGGCCATTTTGTTTGTTACTGGTGTAAATATTAGTGAGGGAACACACTGGACACCACATTGTGCTATGTGCTGGGTGTCCAGTGTGCCCCTGTGCCCACCTGCCCCCTATCCAGCCATTAGAATGCATGTGCTCCCACTGCAGTGTTGCCAACCTACCAGATTGAAATTTATTGGCACGACAACCGAAATTTACTGGTGCAGCCACGTTTTTACTGGCATTTCACAAAAGTTACTAAATTTAATTGTTAGGTGCAAATTTCAGTATTTAGGCTACAAATAAGTACGCTAGGCAAATACCTATGTGATTTTAAGGTAGATATTAAGGTAAAAAAAAAAATATTTTTGTTATTTTCGATATAATAAGGGCAAATTATTTAGTCACATCACCCCCTGCCTCCATCCCCCTCTGCCACCAACACCCCCTGCCTTAACTCCCCTCTGCAGTGGCACAATCTCCCTCTGCCTCCAGTCACCCCCTGCCTCCATCCCCCTCTGCGGTGCCATCGCAGCCACCACAGCCTCCGCAGCCACCATCACCCCCTGCCTCCAATTACCCCCTGCCTCCAATCTCCATGCGCAGTTCCAAGCCGAACCGATCTTGGCTATTTTTACTGCCACATTCCCGCAACCATGGACATTTATGAACGGGGGAGAAAAGTGCCCGTTTTTACGAACTGTCCGTAAAAGTACGGACGGTTGTCAACACTGTCCCACTGTTGGAGACTCTTATAAATTTTCAAGGGTTAGTACTGCAGGTAATACAGGGTGCCGTGAAGGGGCCCTGCAGCTTGCAAAAGTGTGCTAACTGAACCCCTGTTTTATTGCATACTGTTAGACAGGGTAATTTGGTTGGTAAGAAGACTGGTTGGTGAGTTGAGCTGGGAATTTGCTCTGGTTTTGTCTTGCAGGTGTTGCCCTTCCATGTGCTCCTTGCTGTGAAGGCCAGTTATGGATGGGGCAGGGGCAATTTTGTTTGTTACTGGTGTAAATATTGGTGAGGGGGTCCCACTGGACTCATTTGCTGCCATTGTGCTATATGCGTGTCCAGTGTGCTTCTGTGCCTTTAAGGGGACGGGGCTACCTCCAGACCCACCTCTCCCTATCTATTTATTAGAATGCATGTGCTCCCACTGTTGAAGACTCTCATAAACTTACAAGGGTTAGGACTGCAGGTAATGCATTTGCAAATGTGTGCTAACTAAACCCCTATTTTATCGCATATTGTAAAACATGTCAAAGTATTTATATTTCTGTTCATCCAGTCCTGAGTTTTACAAATCTCTATCACACAGCATAGCCCCTTCTGGAAGGACTAGAGACCTGATTTGTCTCTGTTGCAGAAAGGTTAACCAGTGGGTAAAGAAAATAATCACCCCCCTTTACAAGTACTCGTGCAAATGTTTAGTATCTGCACCGATATCGGTATTGGTGCAACCCTAATAGAGACCTCTGGAGGAACCCTGGTTGAGAATGGCTGCTTAGTGTGTTAGTGAAATTGTATCTACCGGAGCAAGAAATGTTTACTTAACATAGATAAACAATAGAGAACATTAATAACCATAACTGACATTTACTGCTTGACAATATTTGTAGAAGAAGGCAGATAAAGTGCAAAAGTTCAGCTATATTATCTCTAGTTACAACATAGTTTATCCGCTTGCCGACCACCACACAAACGTATACGTCCACAGAATGGCACGGCTGGGCAAATGGCGTATATAACGCAGTGCCGAATCGCAAAAAGTGGCCTGGTCTTTGGCCAGCCAAATGGTCCTGGGCTTAAGTGGTTACTTTATGACACGTATGTCACATTCGGTTCCTACTACTATCTGTATGTTACAGCATCAGGCTGAGCAGCGTATAGACAGAATGGATCCAAGGATTCATGCAGTATATGTCATGTTCTGATCCTATCATCTGTAGGTTGCAGCATATTGTCAGACCAGAAAACATTTGTACTCTTCAGTTGTCCTCTTTTGATGATCTTGTGCCCACTGAGTTAGCTAACAAGAGCTGGTGTGATCTTCTATTTCTGTAGTCTTTCTTCCTCAAGATCCAGTGAGGTTGAGTTACTAATGACAAATACATTGTGCACTTTGCAAAGTGCAATTGCTCCAAAGCTTAGTACAGGCATACCCCAATTTTAACTACACAATGGGGGTTCAAGTGAGCCTGATTTTGCAATTTCCAGCTTTAGTAAATAAACCCCATTGTGTACTTAAAAGTGGGGTATTCCTGTAATTGAGCAAAAGCTCTGATGACTTTCATCATCCACTCATGTGCAAGCAAAAATGCAGTTTTTATTTTATTTTCCTTGCATGTGATTGGGTATTCTTTGTAAAGTGAAACTTTACCTAATTTACTAAGCTTTGGAGCAAAGTGCACAGTCTATTTGCTTTTAGTAAATCAACTCCAGTGTGTTGTGTGCTAAAGGGGTCCCCATCAAAGCACTATTTTTGGAATGAGTGAATATTTGAGCATTTGCATCAGGTTGAACATGTCTGACTATGTTTTCCAAGGACTCATTAACAAAATAATTTTAACGACAGAACTGACACTCCCTGAATGTGTAATCTTTCCCCCACCTTAAAATGCAGATGTATCCTAGGAGATCAGAAGGTTCTGAGATGCAGTGACTTCCATGTATGCCATACTCTCCACAAGATTAGTCTAGCTTAAAAATATTTCCACTGCATACTGTATATCGCTTGAATAAGTGTTTGCTATGACTGTGTTATATTTGTAATCTAACGATGACTGATATCATTATACAACAATATTACAACTGTTTTCACAGAAATATCCTGGAAAATGGCACCTGTAACCCTCAAATCGATATGGATTTATTTTTGCATTATTCTATTATCCCATCAGTGAGTATTTGGGGTTGTAAAAGTTAAGAATTATACCACATTAACAGGGTAAAGTAATTTTGCATCCAATATTTTAGTGGTTACTCAATAAATAGCTTATTAGGTGGTTGCAGCAATCGTTATTTTTTAAGAAGAACTTAGCCCTTTATGTTTAGCCCTTTACGTTTATGCCCTTAACATGGGGAAGTGCTTTGGGGCAAGGGGGCTCTGCCCCAAATCACCTTACCCCCATGTTGATGGGGTCAAGGGCCTTTTCCCCACAACCCTGGCCAGTGGATGTGGGGATCTGCAGGCAGGGGGCTTATCAGAATCTGGAAGTCCCCCTACGTGAATGAGTATGGGGAACAATGTACCCCTACCCATTCACCAAAAAAAGTACTGTAGTGTGACAAAAGACAAGAGTTTTTTACAAGTTATTTATTAAAAATGTCTTCTTCTTCCCCCTGAAGACCAGAGAAAGAAGAAGAAGACCGGAGGAAGAAGAAGACAGGGGAATAAGACATCTTTAATAAAGGAAGTGTCAAAAATTGTCTTGTCTTTTGTCACTACTTTATTAGTGAATAGGTAGGGGTACAATGTACCCCATGCTCATTCACATGGGGGTGCTGGGATCTGGGAGGCCAATTGTTAAAGGGGGGGTCTGAGTTCAGATAAGCCCCCCTGCCTGCAAACCCCCACAACCACTGGATAGGGCTGTAGGGAAGAGGCCCTTGTCCCCATCAACATGCCCAATGTTGAGGGCATGCAGCCTGGTATGGTTCAGGAAGGGGGGCTTTTGCTTTTCCCCACCCTTTCCTGTAAGCAGAGAAGTCCACTGACTCATCGGTTGTTAAGGATATGGCGGCAGGCTTCTTGGCAAGCTTCTTAGCAAACGGCTATATACAGTGAATGTAAGAAAAACACAAAAGCAAAATGCAAATCGCAGCAAAATTGCTGTTAAAAACCTGCGGAAAGCACAGCAAAAAGCACAAACACTCATATATTTCTTATATTTATAAATGATATAGGGTCTGGGATTAAAAGTACTATTCAGTATTTGCAGATGACAGCAAGCTCAGACTCTGAGCATAGAGTCCCGTTATGTGTTATCCCAGAACCCAATCACCTATCTTGATACGCAAGCTGCCTACTGTGAGGTAATGCTCCTCTGGGGGACCCAAGGCCAAAAACCAACACCTTGCACAGTCGCAGCGCATCTTTGAGCAAGGGGATAAGACCGGGCGGCTCTTGGCATTGTTAGCTAAGGAGCAGCAGCCAATCTCATCCATCGCCCGGTGGTGGTTGACCCCCTGGCCATAAATGCCTGCTTTGCCTCATACTATAGCAGCCTCTACTCCTCCAAGGTGGACTACTCTGGGGCAGATTTGACCTTGTTCCTCGATCAGATCAGTTTCCCCACCCTTTCTGACACAGCCCGTGAACGCCTTGATGGTTTCATAACTGTGGAAAAGGTCCAACAAGCCCTGGGTAACTTTCAGGTGGGGAAGACCCTGGGTGTGGATGGGATCCCCCCAGAATTTTACAAGCAGTATGGGGAACAAATGATACCTAAGCTTCATGAGAAGATAGTTAAAACTTTAAAGGAGGAGATGCTCCTAGCCTCTATGGCGGAGGCGTTCATAGTTGTAATACCCAAACCCGGGTAAGCACCCAAGCTGTGTACCTCCCATCGGCCTATCTCATTGCTCAATGCTGATGCCAAGGTCCTCACCAAGGTCTTGGTGCAGAGATTGAACAAAGTTATACTTACCCTGGTCCATGAGGACCAAACTGGATTTATGCCGGGTAAAGACACGGATATAAACTTACGGAGGCTTTATACAGTTCTGGGTTCTGGTAAGCATCTTGCCCCCTCTGATGCAGTGGCCTCCCTGGATGCTGAAAAAGCATTCGATTCCGTTGAATGGGTCTATCTATAGGAGGTCCTGCTGATCCGCTTTGGCCCTAAGTTCATTTCCTGGGTGAAAGCTTTTTATGACTCTCCGAAAGCTAGAGTGTGCACCGGGTTGGTTCTCTCACCCTCCTCTTACCTCCAGAGGTGAACGAGGCAAGGTTGCCCACTCTTCCCAGCACTTTTTGCGCTAGCTATAGAACCAATGGTGATCCTGTTACGCTCTACCGCTGCTGTTCATGGTATCTCAATAGGGTCTGTAGAGGAGATCTCACTATATGCCGATGACACCCTTTTATACCTCAGAAACACTAACTCCTCTTTGCTGCAAGCTCTTTCACTTATAATCTCCTTTGGTAGGTACTCGGGTGTCCGAATTAATTGGGAAAAGTCTGTCCTGTTTGCATTTCACCCCTCCGATGATGGGATACTGATAGACACTCCGCTACAAATAGTCTCCCAATTTAAGTATCTGGGGGTAGTTGTCCATAGAGACATTTCCCTAATTATCCCACCCAACTTAGAAGCGGTGTTGTCCTCCTTGACTCGAAAATGCTCTGCCTGGAGGACTACCCCTCACTCCTGTCGGTAGGGTAAATTTTGTGAAAATGTCCGTACTTCCAAAATGTATTTAGTTGTTTGGACTGACCCCGGTCCCCATCCCGCTTACTACTGCTACTCTCCTGTGTGTGGAATGGGGGCACCCTCTGGATAGCACAGACTACTCTTCAGCTGCCAGGTTTAATTGGGAGGCCTAGCGAATCCCTGCTTTGTCAAATATTATTGGGCTGCGGTCCTTGTGACGGTCCGATAGTGGCTATCTGAGGAGTCGGCCGATCATGCGGCCACATTGGAGCCAGCGTTGCTGGGTTCCTACTCTGAACTTTAGAACCTGATCCACAGGGGTTCCCAATCTAGCCCAAACGTCACTCCATCCATGAGTACTGCGCTTCGGGTCTGGGATACGGTAAGGGCTAAGGTAGAAAAACCCAACCCTTAGTCCCCACACACTCCATTGTGGGAAACCCGGGAATACCACACTTCCGGTTCATCCCGGACCCTGGAATATGGGCCCGCTATGGTATCAAAACGTTGGCGGACATTGTTTCCTCTGACGGGCTGCGACTGTTTGATGACCTGAAGGAAGAACGTGGATTGCCTAACTTTATGTTGTTCAGGTATATCCAGCTCCGGCATGCCTATCGGACACAATTCTACCATTGGGTCTCCCCCGCCCATTCTGGGCCAAATCATCACCCCTAGCTCCAAAGTCAAAAGTCTCGGAGTCATCTTTGACACCTTCATGACTATGGACGCACAAATAGGGTCAGTAGTCAGCGGATCCCACCATCTGCTACGCCTACTATGCAGACTTATCCCCTTTATTCCCAAAGATGACGTAGCAGTCGTGGTAGGAACAATTGTGAACTCCAGACTGGACTATGCAAACGCCCTTTACCTTGGACTCCCTAGGTACCAAATCGCTCGTCTGCAAGTCGTTCAGAATACGGCCGCCAGACTTGTGACTGGGAAAAAACCCTGGGAGTCAATCTCACCTTCATTGAGAGCCCTTCATTGGTTGCCAGTAAAAGACAGAATTTCTTTTAAAGCCCTCTGTCTGACACATAAGTGCATCCATGGGAAGGCCCCGCAATATCTATGCGAGAAGATAGAAGCCCACAACTCCAATCGTGTTCTGCGATCCACCGACCAAAATTTGGTCAAGGTACCCAAAGCCAGATACAAGTCCAAAGGAGAAAGAAGGTTTGCTTTCCAGGGTCCCAGACTATGGAACGCTTTACCAACCAGCATTCGGTTGGAGGAAAACCACCTGAGCTTCAGAAGACAGATAAAAACTCTGCTCTTTTGAGGCCCAGAGAGACAGAAACAACGAGCGCCCAGAGGCGATTTAGTTCGCATGTGTCGCGCTATATAAGTTTTTCATTCATTCATTCATTCATTCATTCATCCTATCACGCTGGAGGCCATTTTGCGTATGTTGGCTGAGGATCTAAAACCTCTTTTGGCCCTCTATGCCGAATTTGTTGGCCTTGACACCTCTGCAGTTTCTCGGTTGTTCTCCAGGTGGGAGGCGGGCATACTGGCTTTTGCCAATGATGACTGGGAGGAGGGCATTCAGCAATACCTTCCCCTCATGATCTCCGCGAGGGTTAGGTTTACCCAGTTTAAGTTTATTCACCATGCCTACTACTTGCTTGAGCACCTGGCCAGGATTTATCCCGACAGAAGTGCCCTCTGCCCTAAATGCAACTCGGAGACGAGTTCCTTCTTTCACGTCACATGGTCCTGTCAACATCTCCAACTTTTTTGGAGGGGGGTGCCGGACAATATTAGTGCTATAGGCAAACTCTGAGTACCGTGTGACCCGCTACCACTGCTATTGGGGATTGTGGACACCCTGGAGGTGACACAGGCTAAGAAACTGTTTGTATTCTACACAGCATTTTATGCGAGGAGGGCGGTCCTTCTAAAATGGAATGCCCCCGCTCCCCCAACGGTGAAACAATGGAGAGCCCTGGTGGATGCAGCCCTGCCACTCTATAAATTAACCTACCTAAGCCGTAATTGGCCCAAGAAATTTAGAATACTTTGGGCGGCAGATCACTGTGGAGGAAGGTGCTTACTTTGGGGTACCCTGGGACCCTGCTGGAACACAGTAATTACGTATGTATACATGTATCTGGGCCCCGGTCCCTGCTCCCTTTTTGACATAGTACTTGTCCACGTCGGAATCATGATTACGGATCTCCCTATCCATGGGGGTTCGATACCCCCACCCCCTCCGGTGTTTTGTATGTAATGGGTTTCATTGATTTCCTTGCTTTGTTGCATTACTTGTGAACTCTAGACTCCTATGTTCCACTGTTATGACATCTTGGTGTATTATACTTCATCGCTTGGTTTGAACTTCCTGTACTGATGACGGCTGATATACTGTTAAAGGGGTTGTAAAGGTTTGTTTTTTATTTTCTAAATAGGTTCCTTTAAGCCAGTGCAGTGTTGGTTTGCTTACCTTTTCCTTTGATTTCCCTTCTAAATGTTTTTTTCTTTGTCTGAATTTCTCACTTCCTGTTCCTTCTCAGTAAACTTGCCTCCATCATCCGAGCTGTTCTGGCTGGGGGTTAGTCAACATGCTCGTCGCCTCCCTTGGGACTACATCCCTGCGGGGAGACACTGTGAACACAGTTCGTAAATGCACATAATATAGCTGGGTATTAACATTAATAGGTAAAGTTGATTCAGGGAATATCTGATTGCTTCTCGGGGGATCAGGTAGAAATTTTTTCCCCCTGCTGTAGCAAATTGGATTCTGTTTTATTGGGGGTTTTCTCCTTACACTGGATCAACTGTGGGTATAGGATTGTGTATATAGGATTGTATGATATATATATTTTTTTATTAGTGGTTAACCACCTGCCGACCAGCTGCCGGCTGTTACTGCGGCAACATGGCTCGGCTGGGCGAAACATTATGTTGCTTCGCCCTGTGGCCACTAAGGGCACACACGCATGCCTGCTACTCGGCCTTCCTGAGCAGATGCAAGTGCACGATGGGTGCGTTGACCGCCGGGCACCCGCGATCACTTGTGATAGATAGAGAGAGAACTGGGAGCTGTGTGGTTCTTTCAGGGGAGAAATGACTGATCGTACGTTCATACAAAGTATGAACAGCGATCTGTCATTTGTCCTAGTATGTCCCATCCCCCCCTTCAGTTAGAACACAAATTAAGGAACACAATTAACCCCTTGATCGCCCCCCCCTAGTGTTAACCCCTTTACTGCCAGTGACATTTGTACAGTAATCAGAGCATTTTTATAGCACTGATCGCTGTAAAATCGTCACTGCTCCCAAAAATGTGTCAAAAGTGATCAAATACCACCAAAAGAAAGCTCTATTTGTGGGGGGAAAAGGACGTAAATTTTGTTTGGGTCCAGAGTCACACGACCGCACAATTGTCAGTTAAAGCAACGCAGTGCTAAATTGTAAAAAGTGTTCTGGTCAGGAAGAGGGTAAAATTTTCCGGGGCTAAAGCGGTTAAACTAGATGGTCTTGTATCTTTTTTCAACCTGAATATCTAGCTAACTAATTCATTTCCAAACACAGTGCAATTTATAGTAAGAGCAACGGTTGGTCTCTCATTATCCAACTATTACGGTTAATTAACCCTATACCATAGCAGGAGCTCTAATATTAATTGGAATTTACTATTATTTATAATCATTCACATAATTAGCACTATTTAGCACATCACCATAGCACTGGTGTATCATCTTATTTTCTAAAGCTAAACGGTGACCATTCTCTAGTTCACTTTAGCCTAAATATATATATATATTGCTTGCTTCTAAATGTATTATGTGAAAGCCAACAAATTATGTTTTCCTTTTTAAAGGTTCTAATAATACTGGCACTTTCATTTCTGGAGAGACGCATTAATAGGACACGATTTGATGATAAAATACAATTACTTGATAGAAGGTTTGGATTTGTAATGTAAGTACATACAACATATTTCTCATACAAGAGCTTTTAAGTCTATTATAAATATGACCAGTGGTCTAGCCTGCAATGGTTTTGGCATTTTTGTATTTCTGCCTCAATTATTTTCTTTAGTTTCAATTAATAAATCTCCTATCCCTTTAAAAACCTGCAAAATGTAATATATGACAGCTGAAAATAACAACGGCAAATGAAATATTTACTGTGCTTAAATTACAGAAACGTTTTTTTGTAGCCAATTGCATGGCAATAGTTTACTGAAGGCACAGGCCATTTATTGATAAAATATTGTAAGAGGAAGTTCACCCAAAGCTCCATAGTAGGAAGAATGGGAGACGTTGTACAGTACAGTTCTCTGTTATCTGTGTGTTAAAGAATTCACTCTTGATTTAGGGCTAAACTCCAGGCAAACATCTAAACACACAGATGAAGTACACACATGCAAATGGTATTTGCAATCATGTCCAGCCAATTTTTACATATACTACTACCATGATATAGCACAGTCAGGAGGGGACAGCACTTTTTTTATTAGAGGTTAGCAATATTATTATCACATCTTCCCACCTTTATGCTGCTAACTGGACAATAAAGAGGCGGCAGTGCACTAATAGGTCATCACCTGTGCTCACATTGCTCTCTCCTACTGTCACCATGTCCCATGGAGCATTACAGCCAGATTGGCTTTTAGTGTCCTCCTTCCCTCTCCCAGTTCATTTTTAATATTCACAACAAACTCGCTCATCCACACGTCTCTCTGTTTTATTTTATTCAAAAATCACTTTATTCAAAAACACCCCTAGCATTTGCCAGATAATTCATGTAGCATTTACTGCCTGAAAATCCATCTTCCCTTAGCACATGCGTGCAGGCAGGAGCGTGTGCTTAGCTAATAAAGTCGTTCGCTCATCCAGATGGAAGAAAAAAAAATGCCATGAAGACTCCTTGGATGTATGACATCATTCTGGCCTAGGTAAGAGCGAGGAAATAACTGAAAAAATTTAGTGTAGCGCCCCCTTACTTCCAGTACAGGCGCTATACTAAAGTTAGTGGGTGAATGGGAGAGTTATTTGGCTCCCATTCATAATTTATCAGATTTCAGGCTGCTGTCTTCCAGAACTATCCTGTGGGTCAGACTGTGTTCCAGGGATGCGATCCCATCCCTGGGCGGCAGGTGGCGTTAGAGGGGTTCTGGCAAAGACACTTTTCCCCAGCAGCCAATTAGAGGAGTTGGACCCTGCAGGGCATGCTGGGGAGGGGAATATTTGTGACGGACGCCATGATTCGAGGTGGCGTGGGCTCTCTTCTTGGCGGGGTCCAGGCTCTAGGTGCGGCATCCACCTTCAGGGTGGTCTGGCCTGCCCCCGATGCGCGGAGTTGGCCGTCCGCTTCCTGCCTTTTGACTGTCCGGAAGCAGTTCACCCATTCTGGCTAGAGTGGCGACGTTTGTTACATTGCTACTGAAAGCAGGCTTGCTTTCATCATCATTCAGGGCCTGATACCGCACTTGTTCTTCTGCTTCATCAACCTTTTCCTATCCTACTACATGTTGATTTTGGCCGTGTTGTGCCTTGGAATAAAGCATTTAAAGCGGAGGTTCACCCTAAAAAACATCTATATACTATTACATCCAGCATACTGCTGACATCTACAGTATGCTGGTATTTTTTTTTTCTCTGTACATACGGTCCCGGGGCAGTAGGCGTTCCTATGAAGAGGTGTAGATGATTGACGTGCAGCTAAGGCGCATCACGCGTTCCGAAACTAGCAGAACTGGGAGTCTGCGCTATACAGCTATACTGCCGTGTAGAGCTGACTACGCAGGGGCCGTATAGAGCCGAGTCCAAGTTCGGCTATTTTCGGAACGCGTGATGCGCCTTACCCGCACCCAATCATCTATGCCTCTTCATAGGAGCGCCTACTCCCCGGGGGGAGTGAAAACCCGGAAGCCGGGTGAAAAGAACTATAAGACCGTATGTACAGAGAAAAAAGAATACCAGCATACTGTAGATGTCAGCAGTATCCTGGATGTAATGGTATATAATTGTTTTAGGGTGAACCTCCGCTTTAAAAAACCCATTGGATGACTGGACATTCGCTCACTACTACTCACTGCTACTACCCCGAGACATACTACAAGGTAACTTAATACGCCGGTCCCAAAAACAACCAGCGGCTCCTGAATGGGGTAGCGCTACATTAGAATAAAAAGTTAAAACAAGATAATTTAATATGCATTCCTATCTATTTTCTAAAGCTAGCAGTATAAGAATTAAAAATAGATTAAATGATATTAAAGACAGATTTAAAAAAATAAATAAATAACAAACATGTCATTCTCACCTTCTCTGTACAGCCTCAATCCTGGCCCCTCCCTCCTGCCGAGTGCCCCCCTAGCAAGCAGCTGTTCTGTATGTTCATTTACACACGGAGCGTGGCTCCCCCCCCCCCCCCCCAATCTCCTCATTGGCTCACTGGCTCTAATTGACAGTAGTGGGAGCCAATGGCGGGTTGGGGGGACTACTGCACACTATAGGTTTTACCATCATGTGTAGAATTCATGAGGATAAAAAGCCTTCAGCCCTTACAACCACTTTAATGTTGATTGAGAGAGTTTACTTTCCACTTAAAGTGCTGTTCTGCAGGGAAGGTGAGCTGCTGATAACAAGATTCAGGTGCTTGTGCGAGCTATATGTAAAAAAAAAAATTGTTTTTCCTAAATAGCATCCTTTACCTTAGTGCAGTCCTCCTTCACTTACCTCATCCTTCGATTTTGCTTTTAAATGTCCTTATTTCTTCTGAGAAACCCTCACTTCCTGTTCTTCTGTCTGTAACTCCACACAGTAATGCAAGGCTTTCTCCCTGGTGTGGAGTGTCATGCTCGCCCCCTTCCTTGGACTACAGGAGATTCAGGAAGCCCACTAACACACAGCCCTTTCTCTATCTGCAACGTAGAGAGCATACTGACTCTCCCGTAGTCCAAGGGAGGGGGCGAGCATGGCACTCCACACCAGGGACAAAAGGCTTGCATTACTGTGTGGAGTTACAGAAGAACCGGAAGTGAGGATTTCTCAGAAGAAATAAGGACATTTAAAGCAAAAATCGAAGGATGAGGTAAGTGAAGGAGGTCTGCACTAAGGTAAGGGAAGCGATTTAGGGGAAAAAAAATTGTACCTTTACAACCCCTTTAACTATAGTTTGGTAGTGCTGTTCAAGCACATGCTCACCTGCACAGTGAATCCAGCATTTTCTCACTGTTCAGGTGCAACACAGCAGGCCCTGAGCTGCCGCCTTCGTCCTCTTCGTCTGGCTGCCTCTTCTGGGTATAGGCAGTCAGCTCTGACGACACACTGGACCCGCCCTCAGCCTGCCCTCTGGACTACCCTGGCCTTCTCCTGGCCACTCTGTGTACCGATCCTGCAGCCTCCTGGAAGGTGTGATGTAAGCATCCCAGGAGGCTGAAGGACCAGGTACATGACATTCTGACCTAGGCCAGAATGGTGGTGGGGACGTGAAAAACAAGTAAAAATAGATAGTTTTGAATGTTAAAGTGGAACTAACTCCCCTTGAGCAATTTAGTTCCACTTTAAACAGTTATTTATATCAACCTGCAGTCCAGCTTTAAATAGCGATACAAGATGGCACACAACCTGGAACCATTTTTTTTTTTACTTCTTACAATGATAGCTATGATTACTTTCTTTCCTTTTTAATGTGACAAAATTGCAAAGACATATTAGCTGAGTCCATGATGGCAGAGGCTGACATGCATATGCGCGTTGCTAAAACCGGGGGACCTTCTACTGGAGACAGCAGTTCATAACATTAAGTTCTGTGGCTTTCTCCTACTCCATTCTTCTGTTATCAGCATGATAACTTCTGACAGGCTCTCTGTCAACTGAGATAAAACCGGCCTGAAATTTGTGTTGTGGGAGGTTGCTATTAATAGATTAGCAGAGAGCTGAACTATTCATGAAACAGCTCTGCAAGTCTCTGCCTATGAGGAGAGGGGGTGTGTGCCTTTCCTCCAATCAGCTGTCTTGGCTGTATGCCCAGACTCCACACCCAGTGCTGAACAGGGTAAGAAAATCTCTAACACGGTGTGCACTTTCTAAAGAATATAAAAAGCTGAAGACATGTAAAACTTATGTAGGTAGATTTGTTTCATCGCTGTGTATCATCTGAGTCTGTTCCGTTCACTGGGTATATGTGAGGGTTTACATCCACTTTTAAGTTTGAAAATGATTTCAACACCAGTCAAACTGAATGAAATTTCACTTATGTTTTGCTTTCAATTGCTTACTTGGTAGTATATTTCTGTATATTTCTGATTTTCTGTAACAACATAATAAAACACAATGAGGGACTATGTGGATCTTCTTTTGCTCAAATGAGTATTGCAACTCCATACAAGTCTGTGGCAATGCAAAACCCACTTGAAGCATGTCTGAAAGAGGTCAGCTGCAGGTCAAGTGTACCCGTCAATGTCACTGACAGAAGCCCAAAGCCTGTCGACAAAGTCCCTAATAGTTTTAGCAGAAGCCGTCATGTAGTCTTTTACTTTGCATGCATTCTTATATTGTCAATGCTCCTCTAATCCACTGCTTCTGTGTGATCAGTCCACTAGATCTTATAGGGACCTTTAAAAATAGGTGGACATTTGGCTTTGCCTTTGGGGCAATCGCAAACAAAGTAATGTCACTGTTTTCTGAGGAATACCTGCCACCAGGCGTGCCACCATGGGCAAAAGGTAAGAGTTTTACTGAATGCAGTCATTTTGATTTACTTTGTCAGTTATCTTACCCAGTTTGAACAAGCCACACTGATCCACACTAAAATAACAGCCAAGACTTTAACCAATATTTTTTTGGTATTATCAGCAAAAGTAATGCCAATCAAGAGTAGAGATGAGCTTCGCGTTCGAAACGAACCTATGTTCGACTCAAACATCGTCCGTTCGATCGTTCGTCGAATTTCGAACAAATTCGAGTGAAACGAAACAACCGTTTTAAAACTTTTTTCCCATTGATACTACCCAATGGAATTTTTTTTTTTTAAAACAGTTGTTTTTTCAGGAGTCCTGCTCCTGAAAAAACGACCGTTTTTAAGACTTTTTTCCATTGATACATGTTCCCTGGGGCAAGACCCAGGTTCTGAAAGACGTTTTCCAACAATAACCTGCTCCTGAAAAAATGACCGTTTTTAAGACTTTTTTTCCATTGATACATGTTCCCTGGGGCAAGACCCGGGTTCTGAAATACGTTTTCCAACAATAACTTGAAAATTTGTCTTTAAAATTATCGTTTTTGAATTCTAACGTTTGAGTCCCATAGACTTCAATGGGGTTCTAAATGTTCGTGCGAACGATCGGACTGTTCGACGGTTCTGGTGCAAACCGAAGGCGGGGGTGTTCGGCTCATCCCTAATCAAGAGCCACAAAGTGGGCCAATGGTAAGAAGTGGCAAGGAATATAAATAAAACTGTCCCTAATCAAGAGCCACAAAGTGGGCCAATGGTAAGAAGTGGCAAGGAATATAAATAAAACTGTCAGCAGACCCAACATACTGCAGGTACACTGTTATGTTGATTGAAATAAAATTTACCCAAATAGCAATACAGAAGAAGGACTTGCATAAATATGAAGGAACATTGATAGATTCTGGGGAAGGGTGGGTGGGGATATAAAGTAATTTCTTTTGTTCTCTGTGAAATAAAGTAAAGGTACACCATGGGGTAGGCCTCTCGTGTGACTCTTGCTTGGTGCCCAATGAGGAGGGAAACATGGAGGATGTGAAGACCATCCTGTCACATGACCTGCCACCTACCCTACATATTTTGGCGCCCAACGAGGACAGAAACATGGAGGACATGACAACTTCCTGCTACCTACCCTAAATACCTGACAAGATGGGAAAGAAAAGGCTCCCTTTTCAGGGTATGTCTTATACTGGTATCTTGGAACTGTCTCCCACCGTCAGCTGGCCAAATTGCAAGGATTTTAGGGATCTCAGGGGAACACAGTATTTTGAATACCTCATACAAGGGAAGTGTTATCAGGCATTCTGTGGTCTGTAAGACCATATATTGCTGCTGAAAAGGTGTCTTGGTGATCAATATTACCTTTCTGCTTAAATAAGTATGTGACCTACAACTAATGTGGTTCCATTTCTATAAACGACCTTATTTCTGTGATTGTTCAATTCCTGCAATATAAAGTAACGTCCAAGCATTAGCCCCTTTTGACTCCTCCCAGTTACCGGGTACACTGATTAAGCCCTGTCCATAAACTGATTTGGTCCCCTTTTACACATGTGGACCATTTTTCTGTTTTTCATCCATCCATTGATAATCAATGCATCTCCATGGAAAAAGAGATGCAAATGGATGATTATCCATTTACATCCGTTTACATCTGCTTCTGTCAACATCTGTTTTTTGGAATGGATCAAAGCCCTACTTTTCTTCTATTACAAAAACGGGTCTGATGAAAAAAATTATGTAAACAGTCAGTTTTTGCATGAATGAATGGCTCCAGGACTCTGAATGGATTCGACGCATGCACGGAAGTGTTTTACTTCCTGGTGCGGTGACGTGGCGGCGTCAACGTCATCGCCATGTCACCGCGCTGTCTGCCGGCGGGGATTTTGGTTTGATCGTGTGTACAGCGATCAAACCAAAACAGCCCAGCAGACAAATCTGTTCAAATCGGTCTGTCAGACCGATTTGAACAGATGTATTTGGTCGTGTGTACTTGTCGGGTGAAACACATAGTTTTCCTCGTCGAGTTCCTTGTTAGGCTTGTCAAGGAACTCGACAAGCTTGCTTTGAGCACACACACGTTAAAGACCAAATCTCCTCGTTCTCAAACGCAATGACTTCAACCCATACAACGGCAGGGGCTGCTTTTGCTAATCTCATGTTACTGCGTGTTAGGAAAAAGTTTGGTAAGAGACATTTGCACTTTTCAGTCTGTTACAGCGTGACAAATGTGCTATTTCCATTACAAATACTACTTTTACCAAAGGTGCACGGGTTTCTTAGCATACACACGCTCGAGTTTCTCGTCGGAAACCAGCCGGACGAGAAACTCGACGAGCCAAAATTGACTCCCGTCGAGAAAAAGGAAAATGTATTTATCAAATACTTACCGTAATTTTCCTTTCCTGATAGGCTCCATGGCAGCATACGTGTGGGTAGGCTCTGCCTCCATAACTACCCAATAGGACCCCTCCCTATAAATTTCAGCTGTGGACTCTCAGCCATGGGTTTTGTAACTAGCCGACTCCAAGCATTGGGAGGGACTCCTGCTGCCATGGAGCCTATCAGGAAAGGAAAATTACGGTAAGTATTTGATAAATACATTTTCCTTTTTCCTGACTGACTCCATGGCAGCATACGTGTGGGAAATAACTCGGCAAACACACCCGGGCGGGCAAAAATGCGGAGGCAAGAAAATAAGTTTATTTAACACTGTCAACTGACAGCACTTGTAAACCAAAATTTAGTGAAGATAAAGCAGCCGGCTCGACACAATAGTGAGAAACAAAGGTATTTATTGACGACCACGAAGCCGCTCTACATATAACTTCAGGTGCGACATGACGTGAGGCTGCCCAAGAAGTCGAAATGCTCCGAGTTGAGTGTGCAGTTACTGCCTCTGGAGGAGCCATGCCCTTGGCTTCGTATGCACTCTGGATGGTCTGAACTATCCAAGCTGAATTGGACCTGATTGAAGCCTGTTTTCCTTTGTTCTTTCCGTGAAGAAGAATGAAAAGAAAATCTGTTTGTCTGAAAGAATTTGTCATTTCCAGATATTGACCTAATGTGTGACCCACATCAAGGGGATGAACAGTTTGATCTTCAGATAATCCAAAAGTGGGCAGTACAATTTCCTGATTTTCATGAAAAATGGATGTAACTTTAGGATTTGAGCCCAGCATAGGGATTAATACTGCTCTATCTGGAAAGAAGGTCAAGAATGGTTCTTTTGAACCTAAATTTCTAATGTCAGAGACTCTTTTAGCCGAAGTGACTGCTACTAAAAAGACGGTTTTGAGAGTAAGATCCTTAGCTGATAGTGGTTTATCCGGATCAGAGCTGATTGTGGTAAGATAGTCCAGGACAAGAGGTAGATCCCATTTAGGGAACCTTGGTTTTCTTTGGGGTCTAAGCCGGATGGCACCCTTGAAAAACTGGCGAACCAAAGGATGATTGGCCCAAGAAATTCCAGTAAATCCAGAAATGGCTGAGATTTGCACTCGAAGAGAACTGACTGCTAAAGGTAAGTCCAAACCTGTTTGTAAAAAGCCAAGTATGTATTGGACCTCTGGAGAACTGCAAGGTTTTTCTCTGGAAGACATGTGATCTGTAAACCTTGACCAGATACGCTCATAGACTTTGTTGGTACTTTTTCTCCTAGCATTAAGAAGAGTTGAAATGGCTACTTCTGGACATCCTAATGCTTCAAGCCTTTCCCTCTCAAGAACCACACCCTGAGGTGCAGATGAGCTGGGCATGGGTGCAACGTTATGCCCTTGAGAGAGGAGATCCCATCTGAGGGGAAGAGGTATCGAGTCCTGGTAACTGAGAAGCGTTAGTAGGGAAAACCATGGCCTATTGGGCCAAAATGGGATTACTGCTAGGACTTCTACATCCTCTGATCTGAGACGGCGAAGCAATTGAAGGATCACAGGTACTGGTGGAAAGGCATATGCTTTGCTGAATTTCCATTGATATGTGAGAGCGTCTATCCCATAGGCTTGGGGATCTCGGAACCTTGCATAATACTTTGTCAATTTGTGGTTGCATGGGGATGCAAACAGATCCACTTCTGGGGACACTCCCAGAGTCAGAAGCCAATTGAACACGTCTATGTGCAGGGACCATTTGTTGTTGTCTAACTGGACTCGTGATAGGAAGTCTGCTTGAACATTCTGGACCCCGGAATGTAAACTGCCGAGATGTTGGCTAGGTTCTTCTGAGCCCAATTCATAATTGGCTCCACCTCTCGGAGTAAGGACCAGCTGCGGGTTCCACCCTGCTTCCTTATGTAAGCAACAGCGGTTGTGTTGTCCAGCCTGAGCATCACAGAGGAGTCTGTCAATAAATGGCGGAAGGACTTGAGTGCCTGAAATGCAGCTCGCAACTCCAGTATGTTGGATACAGTTCCTCGAGAAGGTGTGCTCCACCTGCCTTGGGCTATTTCTGTCAAGCAGTGAGTGCCCCAGCCCTGATTGCTGGCATCTGAGGTTATTATAACCCAAGTGATGGGATGGATCGAATGACAATTGTGGAGATTCTTCCCCTGAAGCCACCATAGAAGAGATTCTCTCATGGGTTGAGTGAGCATGATGCGTTGACTCTTGCTGGGAGAGTCCCATTGCTGGAGAAACCCTTTTTGGAATGGGCGAGAGTGCCACTGAGCCCACTTCACCATCGGAATGGTAGCTGTCATGGTGCCGATTACCTTCAAACATTGAAGAGCAGATAGGTGAGGAGCAGCGAGTGTTTCGTGCATCCTGTCCCGGACTGTAGTAATCTTCTCTTCGGGCAATGAAATGGTGCCTTCTATTGAAGAGGGAACCCAGAAACACCAAGGATTGTGTAGGAACAAGGTGACTCTTCTCTAAATTCAATAGCCACCCGAATTCTTGGAGAGTGGTAATTACTAGGTCTCTGTGTTCCAGGAGTTGAACTTTGTCCTGAGCAAGAAGTAAGAGATCGTCCAGGTAATGATGAAGACAAACTCCTCTTACCCGAAGGAGAGCCACAACGGCTAACAGAACCTTGAAGAATACCCGAGGTGATGTCGTGAGACCAAACGGTAGGCAGGTGAACTGTAAATGTTGATTGCCTACTGCAAAGCGGAGGTACTTTTGATAGTCTGCCGCCACTGGGATATGGAAGTATGCATCTTTCAGGTCTACCGACGCTAGCCAGTCTCCTGGATGGACCGACTGCTGGATTGTCAACAGTGACTCCATTTTGAATTTTTCTTTCCGAATGTATCGATTGAGATGAGTCAGGTCTATTACTGGTCTCCAGGTACCGTTCTTTTTTTGTACCAAGAACAAGGGGGAGTACATGCCCTCGCCTCGTTCGCTCTCTGGAACAGAAATGATTGCGCCTTGAGTTAATAAAGAGCTTACGTAAGCTAAAAGTATTTGCTTCTTCTCTTCTATACATGGAAGATTTGTAGGTATGAATCTGAGCCTGGGTTTGCTGTTGAAGACCCAGGTGTGGCCTAAAGGAGACCGTCTTGATGGTCCAAAAGTCTTGAATTGAGGCCGCCCAAACATGCCGAAAGTGGAGGAGGCGAGCTCCCACCTGAAACGCTTGGGCGGGCCCAATTTCAAAAAGACTTGGTAGACTCCTGATTGCTAGAAGAAGGAGTACTCCTAGATTGCTTCTTGAAAGAAGACTGTCTGGATTTCCAGGACCTTGAAAATAAACGCCCAGGCCTGTAGCTGCGTGCTTCCCTAGCACGGTCTGTATGCTGTGCTCTGAAAAAAGTGCGTTTCTGATTATATGAACGCCTATCTTGAGGGAGGAACCCCGACTTAACACCTGTGGCCCGAGAACTGGCACTATCAAGTTTATTGCCAAAGAGAGAGGAACGCTTGCTTTGAAGCTGGATCCGCCGACCAGGGGCGAAGCCATAAAGCACGGCGGGCAGTAACCGCTGACAACATTACTCTGGCTTCTAGGCGAATAACATCGATAGAGGCCTCCCCCAGAAAAGCCGATGCTAGCCTGATTTCCTGAATAGGAGAGTTCCTGGCCATTTCTTCAGAGATACTTCTGAGGGAGTCATTTACATTATCTGACCATGCCTCTAAGGCTTTTGAGATAGCCGCTAAAGCCAAAATTGGTTTACAGACTGATCCTGCTGTCAGGTAGATTCTCTTCAGGTCTGAATCAATCTGTCTCTCTAGAGGATCTTTGAAAGAAACTGTATCTTCCAAGGGAAGGGTTACATATCTCACCAGACGCATCAAAGCCGCATCGATCAATGGAGCAGAGTCGAGATGCTTCATGTCTTCCTCTTTAAAAGGATACAACTTTGCAATTTATGACTGCATAGAGCTTTTCTTATCAGGTTTACCCCATTACTCCATTCTTCTGAGATATTTCTGTGACAAACGGAAAATAATGTCGCTCCTTATTGAGCTGTTTAAAGAGTTTCCTTTGTTTGGGAGGAGAGATAATTGGATCTTCCAAATTCAAAACTTCATTGACTGCTTTCACTAAAGCAGGAACTAGGGCATAATCAAAGCCTATTCCTGTATTATCCACTTCTGACCCACTCTCTGAGGGGGGAGCTGAGGGATGACTGGTTTGAGCGACTTCAAAAGTCTCATACGTTTGTACCTGATCCAACAAGGGAACCATTGGGTCTGGGGGGGAATCATGCTGCACTCTAGCATCTCTCTCCTGTAGCGACTTGTCCACGACCCGTTTAACCAAAGCTTCTAGGTGTTCATCTGCACCTTCCCTTTCATTGGCTGCCCTTGAAAAACAGCGATCGCAAAGGGATTGGCTAGCAGGTACTGGAGCCTTGCATCCCCAACAACATCTCTCTGACCTCTTACTGTGAGATGAGGGGAGGTCGGACGTGTTTTTACTGGAACGTCCAGATTTAGAAGAACTATGGTGTCTAGAAGGTGATTGCCGGTGGTGTGATTTGGAGGATCCGCTGCGACCGCGTCACTCTGTGACATTGGTCAGACCTAGGAGGGCTGAGATAGAAGAAACAGAGAGAGACAAGCATAGTCATGACAATGCCCTATAATCCACTCTCTTCCCCCCCCCCCTCAACAGGCAAAGAAAAAACATAGTTTCTTTCTCGTACATCACGGGACACAGAGCGGCATATTCATTACTATATGGGTTATATGGAGTACCTTCAGGTGTGGACACTGGCAATCTCAAACAAACAGGAAGTCCCTCCCTATATAACCCCCTCCCCTAGAGGGAGTCCCTCAGTTTTTTCGCCAGTGTCTTAGGTGTTGGTCACGGAATAGCTTTGCTCCACATCCTTGGGATTAAGGGCGGGCTAACCGGATCTGTCCAAGGAGCCTCAGTGCCAAAGTGGACAGTACCCGGGCCCCAAACCGTGGGGTTTTGCCTATAATGCTCCTCTTTGGAGGGCTGGACCCTGGGCCCAGGACTTGGAGTTTGTAAAGACCATAAGTTCCTGTTTGCCAGGGTGCTATATAGGTCCAGGACAGTGGGTACCTTCATAGGACCCCAGGGCCTGAAGGTCTACTACGCTACCCACGGAGATGGGAGAAGATTGGACCGTTTTGCAAAACGTCCTGCGGCATGGAGCAGGTAAGAGGGGAGCCTGCGGGACTTGGTTCGACAGCAGGCTCTCCAGGGGAGATCTTAAGGGGGGTAGCCTGAGTATGCTCTGCATTGGCACCATGGTCACTATGTCTGATAGACAGGATGCCCTGAAATGTTTCCCCCCATAACTTGATCCCCCTACCTATCTATGTATGTTTGCTAGCTACCTGCTGCTCGCTGGTTGAAGATCTTTTTAAAAAAAAAAAAAAAAAAAAAAAGATCTGTCTCTAGGCTAAAGGGACTCCTTAGGGGCCTGTGTTAGCCTTACCTTGCCGGGATTCAAATCTGCCGCCTGATGCGTCCTCCAGCCAGCATTCCTGGGCTCCAGAGTGCGTCTCCTCCTGGGCTCTCCTCCCCCGACAGTCGCGTGCACGCGCGCATGCATATAGAAAATTTTCGCGCCGTTCGGGAGGGGGGGGGGGGGGGCGGGGAGTGTGACTGCAGTGTAGAGTGGGCGTGCCTTTAATTGCTGTTATACACAGCAGGCGCGTTCTTAGCTCAGTTCAGAGCTGAGCTGGAGAGAGAGAGAGGACGTAGAGCTGGCAGCACAGTGACTCCCGGTGGCGAGAAGGGGTACTACATACTGGAGTCAGCTCCAATACTTTTTGTTAAGCCAAAATCCCCTTGGCAACAGGTTGAATGCTGGCAAACATGTTGGGGTGGGGCTGTATGTGGTGAATAATATATAAAAGAAAACATACTGAGCCCCACCGGTTTTGGGGCATTAGTGATCCTATTGTCCCCTAAAACCTTATTTTTTTGTACTCCTGGCTATAACAGTCTGTTGTTGTAAGCGGAGTCCTTCGGTTTTGTATTATGGCTTCCAAGGGTTCAGGATCAAAACACAAAAAAAATAAATAAATAAATAAAAATAAAGAGAAAAGGCAAAGACAAAGGGGGTTCCTCCTCTGGTTCTGATAATATGCCAATACTTTCCCCACAGGTTATTCCTATAGGGGTCACCCTGGATAAGCCATTAAGGGGGTCTGGTGCTGAGGCTGGCCCAGGTCGGCCCAACCCTGTGTTATCACAGAGGAGATGCTAGCCGTCACCCTAGGGGGGCTAGAGAAAAGAGGTTAACAGCTATGATCGCTGGCTCTTTTTCTGGCAAGAAGCGGACTAGATCCCCATCGCCAAAAGGGACAGAACCTAGAGGATCTACCACGGTAGAATCGTTTTCACCCTCCCAGGCGGAGAGTCTGTGGGTCCAGTCTTTGACAGACATGGTCCGCTTGGCATTCAATTTGCCATTTCCAGAGCCTCAGGTTCCTGCGGTATCCTCTTTGGGTTCTTTTAAAAGCGCCTTTAAGCAACGCAGCTTTTCTGGCCCATCCTCTGTTAGAGGAATTGGTTTTTCCAGGATTGGGACGACCGGACAGAATTTTTTCTGCCGCCTAAAGCTGACGAAAGGGTAGTCTTTATGCACGTCTGCCAGGAAATATTTGTGCTTGCAGGCACTCTTTCCCCTGACCAAGTGCTCTTTAAAAGGGGCCCGGATGGCTCAGTTGGTAGAGCATCGGACTTTTGATCTGAGGGTCCAGGGTTCAGGTCCCGGTTCAGGCACTGCTTTTCAACTACCCGTGAGGTCCTTGAGGCCGCATCTCCCGGAAAGCGCCCGATCTCGTCTGATCTCGGAGGCTAAGCAGGGTAGGGCCTGGTTAGTGCCTGGATGGGAGACCACCTGGAAGGTTTTCTGTTATTTACCCTATGGAAAATAAATTTTTCTAAAGAAAGGGGGCGCTCCCAACGGTGGACGCAGCCATCTCATGGGTGAATAAATCATTAACTGGCCTAAGGGGAAACATACCAATTTTTAAGGTCCCGGTCGATAAACGTTTAGAGACACTTTTTCCAGCATCCCTGGCTACAGCCAGCAGTGGCTACAATTGGAGTTTTTTTCAGGCATTAAGGAACCAGACAAAACAGATGCTTAGACATCCCTGCACGATAGGCAGAGGAGTTATTGGATATTCCCAGAGCTCTGTGCTTTGCGGTAGAGGCTATAAAAAGGACTCCATCCAGCAGGCGTCTCGTTGTCACTATTTTTAGTGCATATGAGAAGGCTCTTTTGGTTGAAGAACTGGGCGGCCGAGCCCCATGTAAAAGACTGCTGGCAGGTTTGCCCTTCCATGGAAAGATCTGGATAAATACATTCAGACTGTTTCAAGTGGCAAAAGTACCCTTTTACCAGTCAAAGGAAGTTCCGGGGTCCTGCGTTTAAAAGGGCAGCTCCCCCCGGTTCCAGGGCCCTCAAATTTCAGGCAGTACGGTCCTCCTGCGCGATCAAACTTTTAACAATGGATCGCAAGGACAGGCCTCTGGGGATCGGTCCCCGACAGAGGGGGTCCGATCATCTGTGGCCGCAGGCTACAGATTAGAATCTCTAAAATTTCCTCCACAAGGAAGGCCTCAATGCGGGCAGCATTGGATCACCTGCTTTACCAGGGCATAATGGTAGAGGTACCAGCCCAAGAACAGGGGCTAGGTTTCTATTCCAATCTGTTTGTCATACCAAGGCTCATCGGCAATGTCAGACCAATTTTGGACCTAAAAGGTTTAAATGCTTACCTAAGGGTTCGCTCTTTCCGGATAGAATCCGTTTGGCCAGCAGCCGCCACACTCCAGAAGGATCGGGCTTCTATAGACATAAAGGAGGGTTACCTTCATGTACCAGGTCTTTCAGCCACATCAAATATTTTTGTTTTTACGCTTCGCAGTGATACAGCGTCACTTCCAATTTGTGGCGCCCCCCTTCGGGCTGGCTACGGCCCCCGGGTATTCACGAAGGTCCTAGCTCCTATTCTAGTCAGTCCAAAGGATCCAAGGGATCTCGGTCCTAGCATACCTGGACGACCTCTTAATCATAAGATCACTCGCTTCCTTGGTGGAATGCGTAGTAGCCCTCATGGTTCAGTACCTCGAGAGGTTCGGCTGAGTCCTAAACCGGGGAAAGATCAGCATTTCAACCTACAAAGCAGTTGGAATATCTCGGCACGAGATTAGACACAGAACAGAAGATGGATGTTCCTGCCCCTGGTAAAGGTCGAGGCTATCAAGAGATTGATTCAGTTGGTTCTAAGCAAAAAAGAGCCAACTATTCGCCTATGTATGCGATGGCCATGTTCGAGGCAATACCACACGCTTCCACGCTCGTGTCCTACAGGCAGCAATTCTAGCAGCTTGGTTCTGCCCAGTGGTCTGGAAGGCTGGAGAGCGGTCTTGAACAAGTTCACTCGCCAGGGAACTTGGGCAGAGGCGGAGAGGCAGCTGCCCATCAAGGTCTGGGAGTTCTGAGCGGCTCAGCTAGCCCTCCTGGCATAGACATCCAGATTACAGGGGTCCTCGGTGAGAAGTCATTCAGACAAGGCCACAGCGGTGGCATATAGGTGAACCACCAAGGGGGAACCAAGAGTCAAGCCACTCAGAGTGAGACGAGCTTGGTTTTTTGGTGGGCAGAGGTTTATGTACCCTGCATATCGGCGACATTCATTCCCGAGGTGGACAACCTGCAGGCGTACTTCCTAAGTCGCCAAACCCTGTCGCCGGGGAGTGGTCTCTGCATCCACAAGTTTTTTCAGACAATCTGCCAGAAGTGGGGAGTGCCAGACGTGGAGGTCATGGCATCAGGATTCAACAAGAAGCTAGACAGGTTCATGTCTCGAACGAGGGACCCTATGGCCTGCGGAACCGATGTGTTGGTTTGCCCTTGGCATCAATCATAACTTCTATATGCATTTCCCCCACTGCAGTTACTACCCCGCCTGCGGCGCAGGATCATACCACAGGCTGGTTATCCTGGTAGCCCCAGCTTGGTACCGGAGGGCACGGTACTCACTAGTCCTGAAATTGGCAGCGGGAGGCCCTTGGACTCTTCCTCTAGGGCCAGACCTACTCTCACAAGGCCCGATCCTCCACCCTGCATTACGGCGTCTAAATTTGACGGCCTGGCGGCTGAATCCCTGATTCTCAGGGGTAGAGGTCTGTCTAGGCAGGTAATCCCTACCCTCATTGAGGCTAGAAAGCCGGCCTCCAGGGTAATTTTGTTACAGGGTTTGGAGGGCCTACGTAGGCTGGTGTGAGGCTAAGAGATGGGTTTCCCGCAAGTATACCATTGATAGAGTATTACGTTTCCTCCAGCTAGGAGTGGATAAAGGCCTGGCATTAAGCACGATCTAGGGACAGATTTCAGCCTTATCAGTGTGATTTCAGAGGCCGCTGGCCGCCCACTCGCTGGTTAAGATCTTCGTACAGGGAGTCTTACGTGTTAATCCTCCGGTCAAATCACCACTTTGTCCATGGGACTTAAATCTTGTTCTGTCAACTCTACAGAAACAACCCCTTGAGCCGTTGGCTGAGGTACCTTGGTTTTACTGACTAGAAAGTCGGTATTTCTGATCACCATAGTTTCGGCCAGGAGAGTATCGGAATTGGCAGCCTTATCTTGTAAGGAACCATATCTCATTTTACATAAGGATAGGGCGGGGTTCCGTCCTCATTCTTCCTTTCTACCAAAGGTTATATCCAGTTTCCACCTGAACCAGGATGTGGTACTTCCATCCTTCTTCCAAAACCCACCTCTAGAAAGGAGGGGTTGCTGCATACGTTGGATATTGTCAGGGCCATAAAGGCCTATCTTAAAGCTACAGAGAAGGTTCGGAAAACAGATGTGGTGTTCGGTTTACCGGAAGGGCCCAAGATGGGTCAGGCAGCTGCTTGATCCACCATCGCAAGATGGATTAAACAATTAATCGTTCAGGCCTGCGGTTTGAAGAGGTTGCCTCCTCCTTTGTCGGCAAAGGCCCATTCTACCAGGGCCATGGGCACCTCCTGGGCAGCACATCATCATCAGATCTCTATGGCTCGAATATGCAAGGCAGCAACGTGGTCGTCAGTCCACATGTTTACAAGATTTTATCAAATGGACGTAAGAAGGAATGCGGATACAGCCTTTGGGCAGTCAGTACTACAGGCCGCGATTCAAGCTCCTCAGGATCTGAGGGGGCTCCCTTGATTTGATTTGAGATTTAAGTTGGATTTACTAGTATTTGAGTATACCTCTAAATTAAATCCTTCTTTGGAAGATGTCTCCCTCCCCTCATTAAAGCATTGCTTTCGGACATCCCATATAGTAATGAATATGCCGCTCTGTGTCCCGTGATGTACGAGAAAGAAAAAGGGATTTTTAAATACAGCTTACCTGTAAAATCCTTTTCTTGGAGTACATCACGGGACACAGAGCTCCCACCCCTCTTTTTGGGAACATTTTGGGAGGCATACTGCTTGCTACAAAACTGAGGGACTCCCTCTAGGGGAGGGGGTTATATAGGGAGGGACTTCCTGTTTGTTTGAGATTGCCAGTGTCCACACCTGAAGGTACTCCATATAACCCATATAGTAATGAATATGCCGCTCTGTGTCCCGTGATGTACTCCAAGAAAAGGATTTTACAGGTAAGCTGTATTTAAAAATCCCTTTTTTCCACCCTTACCTGCTGAGAGAGAGCTGGCCACTAAGAGGCAGTGAAGCATCCATCATAGAACAGACACACTGTAGGTGGGAGAGCCAAACATCAGAACTCAACGACTAATCATATGCTAACATTCGACAGATCTAAACAAACACTTACCTAGGGACGTCTCTGTGAATGCACCAGGAAACCGTCGTTTCGAACGATCGACCCGACTTCACAGATTTCCCCTGGCTTTTTAAAAACAGGCGTACGTGACGACCCATTTACGCCAGACGCGGGCTCCGCGCGTATGTGGGAACCAAGCCTTGCTTTCATTCCCGGACCCGTCCGTTCATGGAACGCAAACGGAAACCTGGAAGTAAGAGGGAGCGGCGGCTGGAACGCATGGGGAATCAGCCACTCACTGGGCATGTATAGACCACACATAAAGAAAAAACAGAGAATGCACAATACAATAACATAAACACTGCTGCCATTAAGGCGATACTCTTACCACCACCCACGATCGATTCGGCCATACACACAGGATACCGCGTCCATACACACACCGGGCTTTTCAGCAGATAATGGCCACCTGCACATTGCTAGGTATTCAGGCCTGTGCACGCTCGTCTCTCCAGTGGAAGACACAATCCAGCTCTTTAGTGCTACTCTGCAATACACTCCATACCCTGCTTAACAGTCAAGGCTTATCGGAGGGATGAGACACCATCAACATCGGCCGATCATGATCGTAGGAACAATCCTCTTCAGGTAGGAGAACCAAAAACACATGGTCCTACGGAGGAGGACAAAAAAGGAACACGGCTGAGAGCCCACAGCTGAAATTTATAGGGAGGGGTCCTATTGGGTAGTTATGGAGGCGGAGCCTACCCACACGTATGCTGCCATGGAGCCAGTCAGGAAAAAAGAGAACATGCTCTCTTTTTGGCTCGTCGAGTTCCTCGACAGTTTCCTCGATGAAAAACGTACACACGACCGGTTTCCTCGGCAAAACACGGCTCCCAACAAGTTTCTTGCTGGATTCTGCTGAAGAAACCAGTCGTGTGCACGCGGCCTAACTGGCAGATGTAAAAAAAATGGTGTAAAAATGGATGAAAAATTGATGACAAATAGTTTTTCTTTGAAAAAAGTGACTGAACCAATGAAATGAATGGCCTGCATGTGTGAAAGGGGCATTAGGCTTAGTAGATTCTAGCAGGGCCGCCATCAGGAATTATGGGGCCCCTTACACAGCTTCAGGCATGGGCCCCCTGGAGCAGAGAACTGGGGCGGGGGTGCTGCCGTCTGAAATTGAGAAGCGGGGGGGGGGGGGCTTTACAAAAAATAAAAATAAAGAAAAATTGATATAAAAAAAGTGGGGTAGCCATCCAGGGACCTCTGGGCCCTTTAATAAAAAAATAAATAAAAAAAATAAAAAAAGAGGGGGTTGCCATCTGGGCCCCTTGGGAACTCCAGGCCCCTAAAACAAAAAAAAACAAAACAAAAAAGTTTTTTTTTTTTTTTTTAAGGGGTTCCCATCCGGGCCCCTGGGGACCCCCGGGCCCCTTACAGGTGTAATGCCTGTACCCCCCTGATGGCAGCCCTGGATTATAGCATGTGATGTTGAAGAGTAGGGTAACAATATTTTCCCCATATTAGAAAAAATAATACAACGTAAAATATTACAACCTTATAACTCAATATCTTTTTACAGTAATATTTTGTTAGTGTAAAATCTATATATCCGCGCTTAGAAACTAAAACAAAACAGCAGCTGTGCACTATAACCCAGATACCAGGAACAAACAATATGTGAATAAGAAGTGCAGCACTAATATATAACAGGTACAAAGATTACTAAAGTGCATTCAGTGCAATCAATATTGTATGAACAATAAGAAACAATCATTAGCAAAATATTGCATAAAAAGGGACTATGCAAAAAATAAAACATGTACTAATTAAAGTGTAATAAGTGCCATCAATTGTGTAAAACCTAAAATCCAGCTAGAGATGAATTTCAATATACAAAAAGGGTGCAGTTCTCTGCAAAAGATCATATGGGATTAAAGTCCATGTGTAAAATCCATTGCTAAAACGTGTTGAAATGATGATTAAACACCCAGCTGTTTGACTCCCGTCACCAAAGTTTTGGCGGCGCTATTTGGCCGCTAGCGGGGTGCTTTTAACCCTGTCTAGTGGTCAAAGAGCCACTGCAGTGGCGCTTTGCCGGTGGTTTGGCAGCACTGCCCATTGATTTCAATGAGTTTGCTCCGTTGATTCCTGCTGAGCCTGTGGATGACTAGCCCGTTTCTGCATAATGTGCAAAGACGGACCAGTCAGATCTTCGCTCTCCTCTATGGGGGGATCAGATGAACACGGACCGTCTGTCTGTGTTCATCCGATCCGCAGAAGGATGGAAAAATCGTTTTTTCCTCCGTCTGCAGAAATGGAGCATAGCGGAGCCTGATGAGATCGGATGTCATGGATGGATGGAATACAGACATACGGTGCTTGACTGAATCTCTGATCCACTAAAAAAAAGTCCAGGTGCTCTCTCAGGTGTCCTTAATTGGTAAACCAGAAGGCTCTCAACAGACCAGGAAGTAGTGGCAAAAACCAGCAGTAGAGCAGCTAACTGAAGTATATATGGAACAAAAAACTTCACATAGTGTGATATTGTATCAGCTTGTTTAAGTCCCGCCCACACATTAAAACGCTGTTAAAACCACACATGTGAGGTATCGCCTCGTGCGTTAGACGAGAGCAATAATTCTAGCACTAAACCTCCTCTGTAACATTAACCTGGTAACCTGTAAAAAAATTAAAGCGTCGCCTATGGAGATTTTTAAGTACCAAAGTTTGGCGCCATTCCATGAGTGTGCGCAATTTTAACTTTACTGTTTTGTAATTTTTTAATTCATGTTTTATTTTCCAAAAAAAGGCGTTTGCGGAATAACTGTGCGAGATAAAAAGTTGCAATTACGGCCACTTTATTCCCTACGGTGTCTGCTAAAAAAAAATATATTTAATGTTTGGGGGTTCAGAGTAATTTTCTAGCAAAAAAATTATGATTTTTACATGAAGGAGAGAAGTGCCAGAATAGGCGCGGAATGGAAGTGGTTAATAAAAAGTAATGCACTTACATCAAATTAGTAGAATGCAGGCAGATAGATACATAAATCCAAACTAATCCCTAGTAAATGGGCAGATAGCGATCACGCATGCAGAGTAAAGTGTGTATATATCAGTCCCGACAGAATTTTTTTATTGATGTCATTATTATTGCTCTTGATTATAGTGTAGACTGTATTTACATCTTTGCCCAGATATTTACCGTATTTCTATTTATTTTCTAGCACTTGGCCTTTTAGTGGGAGCTATTGAAGTTGGACTGTCTTATTACCCAATTTTTGCATGTCTCACTACAAACAATAAAATAATCGGATCCCTAATAGGATTCCTTTATACTCTTACCTGGTGTGTATTAATTCTCTACTTTGCATATTTTCCTATCTCTCATAAAGTGGACTATGCTACCTGTTCATTGATCATGTATGCTTGTTTTTCAAGTGTTTGCTTTTGTTATAATATAAGTAAATTAAAAAAAAAAAAAGGTTTGCAGTTTTATAAATTGAACTAAAGTACTTGTGGAAATTGGCTGTTGATAAAAAGGGCTGGCTGTACCATAGCTTGGTCAAACCTGGATTATGGTATAAACAGCCTAGGTTACGGTAATGCTTATTATGGGCAAACAGCTAAATGCACACTGTGAAGCCCCGTACACACGAACCTCGGCCGTGTGTACGGATTCGGCGAGCCCCGCCCGTCGGGAAACCCGTCGAGCAAATAGAGAGCAGGTTCTCTATTTGCTCGATGGCCCGTCGGGATGAATGGCTGGTCGCCTTTCCCGACGGGCTGGTCGCCGAATCTGACGGCCGGCCGAGAACCTCGACGGGCGGAACGATGTGTTCCGCCCGTCGAGGTTCTCTGCCGTGTGTACGGGGCCTAAATCACTCTTTCCATTTTAACAACTCCATCACTTTGCATTGCCATAGCCTCTCTGCTCTGCTGTTTCTAATTCTATTTTCCTGGGTTACCTACCTGCTGATTTGAGAGAGGCGATGTTGATAATTGATTGTCCAGTGAGCTAGGCTGGTGTCAGAGACATGACAAAGCTCCAGAATTTGTCACCTGCCTAGCTGGCAGGAGTGTGTTACTTACAATACTTGCTGAACGAAACTTGGAATGGGTAATGCAGTCTACAAAAAAAAAAAAATTGTCTGGTTGGCTGGGAGTACCATGTTAAGGCTATATGGCTATATGGGTATGGGAGTATAGATATGGGTTTGGATATATGACAATGCTGGTAGAAACTTACATTGAAGCAGACTAGAAATCCTGGGACAGATTTTCAGAAGAGATACGCCGTCGTATCTCTGTTTCTGAGGCGGTGTATCTATGCGACTGATTCTTAGAATCAGTTATGCATAGATTTGCCGTAGATCCGACTGGCGTAAGTCACTTACACCATCGTATCTAAGTTGCAATTTTACGCTGGCCGCTAGGTGGCGTTTCCGACGATTTCTGTGTCGAATATGCAAATGAGCTAGATACGCGTATTCCCAAACATATTTGCGCCCCGTCGTCGTAAAGTTTACGCCGTTTGTGTAAGCGTAAGATTACCCCTGCTATATGAGAGGTAACCTTGCGTAGGTTCGGCGTACGCCATGTTAAGTATGGACGTTGGGACAGCGTCGTGTTTTTCCGTTGTTTAGGTCGTTTGCGTAACTCGTTCTCGAATAGGGCTTTGCGTAAGTCACGTTCACGTCGAAACCAATGTATTTGTGGCGTAATTGGAGCATGCGCAGTGGAATACATCTACGGACGGCGCATGCGCAGTTTGTTTGGCGCGGGGCGCGCTTAATTTAAATACAAGACGCCCACCTCCTTCCTACTTTGAATTACGCGGGCTTACACCGGCTCTTTTAAGCTACGCCGCCGCAAGTTACGGAGCAAGTGCTTTGAGAATACAGCACTTGCCCGTAAAAGCTGCAGAGGCGTAGCGTAAATGGGATACGCTATGCCAGAAGAAAAATACGCCAATCTACGAGAATCTGGCCCCCTATCTAGATAGAAGTCCTATCAACTTGCTTCTGGAGCTGGTTTTAAATTACCGTTTACACTGCAGAAGCACCTATTTAAACTTATTTTAACGTATACTGCAGTCATTGTCAATGCAGTCTGATGACTTAATGAATTTATTTTATATATATCTTTAATTTTGTACTAATTCTAGAAATATTTTTAGGTTTATAGTCACAATGATTGCCATTACATCATGCCCTCATGGGGAGGTAAGTATTATGGATTCTTATTAGTCACAGGTCTTCTCTAAGTTTTTAAACTTTACTGTATTTTTGCTGTAGAAATTTGTTAAAGTTATATACTAGAGAATGATACACAGTAGACGATTTATGAATGTCCCTTTCTCTTAATTCAATACATATACAATATAAATGTGATACATTTTTATTGGGTTTTTCAGATCGTAGGTCAGTATGAAAAGGTTATTTTTTATTGGCCAGCTCTCTTGTGCTTGATCTTCCTAATCGGACGGTTTGTTCACATGTTTATAAAATCCATTAGAATACTGTTTGGAGCTGACATTAGAGATGTAAGTATGAATGCAAAACATTTACATAATATTTACATGATGCATAACATTTACATGATTGCATTTTCACCTTTAAACTCTAGTTGCGACTATCATCTTATTATCTACCGTTTTTCTCCCGAAAATAAGACCTAGCGTTATTTTCCAGGAGGGCTGCAATATAAGCCCTAACCCGAAAATAAGCTCTAGTTTAAAATGCTTGCAAAATTTTAGAACCCACTCTATTACAGTAGTAATGTACAATGTCTGTGTTTCTGTAATCTAATTGCGGGAAAGAGAGCTCTGGCAGGGTCACAGAATCGCAGGGCGGCTCAATGAGGTCTGGCTGCAATGGGCACAGTGAGGCATGCAAATGGGCATTGTTGACCCTCTTTTCCACTTACAGTAGCTGCAGTATTCTCACCCTAGGCTTATACTCGAGTCAATATGTTTTCCTTTTTTTGTGGTAAAAGTAGGTGCCTTGGCTTATACTGGGGTCGGCTTATACTCGAGTATATACAGTAATCAGCAAAATAATAACCCCTAAAAGAACAGTCCTGTATTAGATTATAAAACACAAGGGGGCTTTTTCATGACCCTTTCTTCTACCATTGAACAATGTATCATTGTGTCAGATTAGACATTAAACAAATAATTGTCAGCATTATCCACAAAAAATACTGTTAACGTACATACAGATGTTGGATTCTAGTCACCAGATTCCAATCATATGGTTAATCTTCCAAACTATGGGAAGAATTGTGTGACTGGGTGGGATTCTTCTGGCTGAGTGTTTTTGTGCCCTAGAGATATGGCTCTGAGACATATAAACAGAGTGATATAAACATTAACCACTTCAACACCGGCCCATTGACAATTGACGGCCAGAGATGGGATCTCCCATCCTAAGTGGCCGTCAATTGACAGCCTGGGCTTTGCGGGTGGATATCTGAATGATGCCTGCAGCCAGAGGCATCATCCAGATAGCCTCTTCTTCAGCCGGCGATTCTGTACGACATAAGAACAATCATAGCGCCGGTTCCACCGCTTGATCGTTCTTACAGGCTGTGGGAGGGGACATCCCCCCCCTTCCCGCCGCCATCCGGTGCTTCTCCGGGCTCTCCCGTGCCTTCGGGGGCTCGGAGAACGAATCGTCCGGCGTCGGCAGGAAGCATAGAGATGACTGGTGACCAGATGGTCACCAGTCATCTCTATGACCGTCGGAGGACCCGGGCGCGATGTGATGACGTCACGCCCAGGTCCCCGTAAGTAAACAAAGCCGCGATTGCGGCTGTAAGCAACAATTCATGAGATCGGTGAATATTTTTCACCGATCTCATGGTTTCCAGCCTGAAGAGAGATGTGAGGTCTTATTGACCCCGCATCTCTCCTTAAAGAGGACCTGTCACACACATTTCCTATTACAAGGGATGTTTACATTCCTTGTAAGGCCTTGTACACACAAGGGAATATTTCCGCTCGTGTGTAGGGGCAAACGGACCGTTTTGGCCGGATTCCTCCGGCGGAAAAATTTCAAAGCATGCTTGGGAATTTTTCTGCCGGATAGCTGCCCGTCAGATATGTCCGCTGGTTAATACGGCAAACCAGCGGACATATCTGCCCGCACATGCGTCGTATCCTGTGAATGGATCCGACGCATGCGCGCGGAAGTGTTTACTTCCTGGTGCGGTGACGCGGCGGTGAAGTGGCGGTGAAGTGGCGGCGTCAACGTCACCGCCGCGTCACCGCGGTGTCCGCCGGGCGGGGAATTTGATCTGATGGTGTGTACAGCCACCGGATCAAACAGCCCGGCGGACATAACCGATGAAAACGGTTCGTCGGACCATTTCCATCGGATATATTACATCGTGTGTACAAGGCCTTATAGGAATAAAAGTGGAAAAAAAATTGAAAAAAAGCGTAAAAAAAATAAAAAAATAAAATAAAAGATAAAAAAAAAAAATTAAACGCCCCTGTCCCCGATAGCTCGCGTGCAGAAGCGAACGCAAACGCAAGTCCCACCGACATATGTAAACGCCGTTTAAACCACATAAGTGAGGTATCGCCGCGTGCGTTAGAGTGCCAGCAACAAATCTAGCACTAGATCTCCTGTAAATCTAAACTGGTAACCTGTAAAAAATAAATAAAGCGTTGCCTATGGAGATTTTTAAGTACTGAAGTTTGGCGCCATTCCATGAGTGTGCGCATAATTAAAGCGTGACATGTTGGGTATCTATTTACTCGGTGTAACAATTTTTCACATAATACAAAAAAATTGGGCTAACTTTACTGGTTTGTTATTTTTTTAATTCATAAAACAATTTTTTTTACAAAAAAAAGGCGTTTGAAAAATGATTGCGTAAATACCGTGCGAGATAAAACGTTGCAATGACCGTCGTTTTATTCCCTAGGGTGTCTGCTAAAAAAACATATAATGTTTGGGGGTTCTGCGTAATTTTCTAGCAAAAGAATGATGATTATTACATGTAGGAGAGAAGAGTCAGAATAGGCCCGGTATGGAGGTGGTATAAAAGCCTGGTATTGAAGTGGTTAAAAAAAAAAATCATGTATAAAGCTGGAAAACATGCAATGAACTGCTATCACAGTAATTAATACGTGGCAGCTTTAGCATCGCTATTCACATGAAGATGACTTCCAAGCATTACAGTAACTGTGAAGTTTGCCAATCCTTTAGTGCTTTGTTGTGTGCCCCATCAAGACTTGTCAACTATTTACATTTAATATTATGCCAGTTTTAAGTTATCATCATGTTAAAAACATTTGTTTAGGCACTTGAGATGCTTGTTTCTGTTCAAATTTTTCTTTCTAATATTTTATTTTTTACATTTCCCAAGGAAGAAACATGTTTTCTACCAGTCCATCAAGCTGAGCATGTAAAAAGACTCTTCAGAAAACCTGTTGAGTAAGTTTATGATTTGTTTTGGTACAATAAGCTAAAACAATGTAGTAGTCGTGTCCAGAGATCACTCACAAATTTAGAAATCCTCAATCCTCACTCTCCTTCCATGGACTGTTTAGTAAGGGTGTGCGGAATAAAAGGGGGGACATATAAATTGCCAGTGAATATGTTAAAGTGTGTGTGTAAACCGTAAAATGCACTTATCTTATTTGCTCTTTGTTTGCCCATTCACTCTTTTTTGCTCTGTTATATATACCATATGAAAGCATTTTGTTATGCTTGTTTGCAAAAAGGATCTCCTATTGCCTTGTACACACGGTCGAACTTTCAGAGAAAAAAGTCAGACAGGCTTTTTTTTCTCAGAAAGTCCGGCCATGTGTAGCCTTCATCTGATTTTTTTTTTTTGGTCGGAAGTCCGACAGACCTAAGATAGAGAACCTGTTCTCTATTTTTCCGTCGGACTTCCGAAGACTCACAGCGGACTTTTGCATGGTCAAAAGTCCGACCGTGTGTACGAGGCATTACATTTGCCCAAAACCTAGTGAACTCATAACTTCCTGTGCACTGTGCCTGTGCTGCACTGAAATCACAAGCACTGATATCAGCCCTACTCAGTTTACTTCTGTGAACTACAGAACACCTCAGTCCAATGGTATGTAGAAGTCCATTTCCTTACTCTTGTTTACTGCAAACTTCAAGAATATCAAGAATGAGTCCAGTTCACATGTATTTAGTTTCCTGTGGTGTTTTTGAAAGAGGCGCAGGGACTTTTCTCCTGCAAAAAGGTGTATTTTTGGATCCATAAACTTCAATCACAGTGCATTAAAATGGATGAAAAACGCATATACATGCATTTTTAGTAGGGTTTTATGTTTAACAACCATCTCCTCCTTCTACGAAAAAACAAACGTAGAATGAAAATGCATCAAAAATGCACTTTAAGATATGCAAAAAACGTGCTCAAAAAGGCTTAAAAACACATGAACAGGTGTGAACCTAGCCCAACAGACGTCTCTGTTCGTGCTAAACAATATGTGGGAGGGTGGAAGAATTTCCCCTGCCAGCGACTGTATCCTGACCTCCAGTAAATGCAGCTGTCAGAAAAGCCAAATAGTGCTTGTATCTGATTGGATGCAGGTGCTGTTTGACCAACTATTTTTTACCTGGCTCCTTGCTCTTTGTTCAATCACCTTTTGATAAGCTGGATAGTGCCGACAAGGTCACCCACAAATTCTGGCTGATTCAACATAATTTGAGCTGCATTTGGTAGCCTTTAGCCCCCGTTCCCACCAGTGTGTGAAATCTCGCTACTTCAGAGCAATTCAAAGCCTCGCATCAGTGCGATTTGCGATGCCAAATTCATTGCGGCTTGCGACTTCATTTAACAGAAGTCTTTGCAGGTCGCAATGAAATCAGTAAAAGGTAGTGCAGGAACCTTTTTTATAATCACTCCGTCGCGGCAATTTGAACAACTCCATTGCCGGCAATGGGGGTGCAACATTTCATGCGATTTGAAACTGTCAAATCATATGACAAGTCGCACCTGTGTAAATGGGGGCTCGGAATCTGATCTTCCTCTTATGTCTATGGTGAGCTTTAGTTAATAGCCAGCTGGAGAACATTTGATTATTATCATTGCAAAGTGAGCCTACCCCTAGACAAATTTCAGCAGTCTGAAAAGATGGCCAGTTTGTGTTGGTAATGTGTTTATTACAGAAAGATCATTCAAATGATTTGCTAAAAGAAAATCAGTCTAGTGATGTTGGTTATTTTTTGGCATATTTTAACAGGTGAACAATTTTTTTCCAACATTTATTTTTCCATTTTAAAATAGTTAACCTTGTGGACAATACACATCAATCCATTATCGCATACTGTCACATCTATATTTAAAATCATTACTGTTAGGAGTGAGTAAATTTTTTCCTTTATGCTAACTTCATTGGAAGACAACATTTTGGCGATTTCGGGTTGTTTTGAGGCTTTTTAGGAGCTTGTTCTTTCCTTCATTGAGAGTCATAGTCCAGTTCTCCAGACTAGGGCTGCACAGTGTATTTTAACCTTTCATGCAGCTTTCACAAGTTTAAGAAACGGTACAATGATATCAGACTTATTACCGTATATGCAGCCTGGCTGCATTATGGTAATACATTATTAAAGTTAATTTGGCCTTTAGGGTGAAAACTAAATTTTATATAAGATTCACAAAGCACTTACGCCGATGTAAATCACTTTACGCCGACGTAGTGCAAATGTGCGCCCGGCGTATTTGTGTGCCAAAATCACAAACCAACATACGTCCAAAAACAGGCCATCCTACCCCGACGTATCTTGCTTACGCCGGCGTAGCGTGGGTGCAAATATGGTTTGGACGCATGTTGCTTCTCCCATTGATTAGGCATTCAAATAAGGGATAAATGTTGATTCACGAACGTACGTGCGCCCGACGCATCTATGCGATGTTTGCGTAAGTTGTACGTCCGGCGTAAAGTTATTCCCCATAGATGAGGCGCAACCCAGAAATAGTCATGCAATGTTCTGCCCCCAGAGAACACAGGCCGACACATTGGGCGTATGTTACGTTCACGGCGTACGTGGTGATCCGGCGTAGCTTAGGCAGTTGTGCCGGCTTAGTTGTGAGCATGCGCATAAGGGTGAAGTTTTATGCGTCCACGTCTTGACTACATCACGGTGCATGCGCGTTCGTGATACGCCGGGAGTAAAAAACACTGCACCATGCTCAGACCATCATTTGCATGGGGTCACTCCCACTTCCACTTACGCTGGCCTGCACCTTCGAAAATACGCTACGCTGGCGTATCTTGGTGAGCAATAGCTTGCTGAATACAGTGCATGCCTCTCTGTGCTGCGCCGGCATAGCGTACTGTGTGTGAGCTATGCCGGCATAAATGTGCGCCCACTCTCTGTGAATCCGGGCCATAGTCTGAAATGTTTGGGAGTATGCTTTTTTTTTTTTCAATGCAACTTTGGCCATCGTGTCTGTTCTGTAACTACAGAAATTCAAAGCTGCAGTCAAAAAGAATGTAATACCAAACATTACCACAAGATGGCAGTGAAAGAACATAGTAGTGAACAATACTATACAATGCAAAATGTGGCCTAATTTACTTCTCTGGGTGTCCCTACAAAAAGTAACATCTCTCTTCCTGAAGAAGGTATATCTCTCGAATAAAGTTAAGAAGAGTATCAAAAGCCAGTTGATTATCAACCCTCTGTCGACCACCTAAAGTAAAAATATAAATTGTAATCCTCAGGCCTTGTACACACGATCGGACATATCCGATGAAAACGACTGTTTCCATCGGATATGTCCGATCTGGAGTTTGGTCCGATGGCGTGTACACACCATCGGGTCAAATTCCCCGCCGGCGGACGGCGCGGTGACGTGGCGGTGACGTTGACGCCGCCACGTCACCGCTACGTCACCGCACCAGGAAGTAAAACACTTCCGCGCATGCGCCGAATCCATTCGGCGGCGGCGCGGCGGCGGCGCGGCGGCGGTGCGGGACGACATGTCTGCTGGTAAGTGTACTAACCAGCAGACATGTCGGGCGGACACATTCCCACCCGATAGATTTCAAAGCATGCTTTGAAATCTGTCGGGTGGACAAATCTGTCCGCTAGCCCATACACACGATCGGAGATGTCTGCTGAAACGGTCCATCGGACCGTTTTCAGCAGACATATCCGCTCGTGTGTACGAGGCCTTAAAGTCTATCTAAAGACATTTTATTTGTTTTTGTATGGGTAGGGAAGGGTTAGAATCTCAGTAAGGTCTTTATTACTGTCTATGTTCCTGCAGGGGAGATTCGGGTTATGTGTCCTAGTTTTTTTCTATTGAAAAGCCTGTGGTGAGCAAAAACACAACCCAAAAACTTTACCCGGTGCAGAAAAAATGTGCACACACATAAAGTGACACAAAAAACTGTGACGGGTGCATCGTCAAATAGCCCTCCGAAAAGGACCCAGCTCTGATCCCCCGGGGCGTTAGGCTCCTGACAGGGAAAAGAGTATAGTGGTCCAAGCAGCCCAAGCCACGAGGACCCCACTAAGGTCCATCCAGCCGAAGTCACATGACCTAACATCCACGGAGGGACTGCCGAAACAGAACCCTCCTCGGTGAGGCTCCCCCATAGGGAGACCCCATGAGAGCAGGCGAACTAAGCCAGAAGGCCATGTCCACCTACTCCCAAGACTTTCAGAGCCAGCCCGTGGACTAGCACCCTACTCATCACACTAAAAGTGCAGTGTACCAACAGAAAAAGAGACAAAACGTGACAAACGGGGGGTAAAATAAAAAAGAAAGTGGGGGGAAAAGGAAGGTGGGAAGGTGAGTGGAAAGTGGCCACCGTGCAATACGATGGCCGGCCCTCCGGCCAGGAACAACAATTCCTCTGGTCCTAGCCAAAAGGCTCGGCCCTAGAGGCAGGTGTTAAAAAGTGTGTTGTGGAGATATGTGACCTAAGGTGCCACACGTTGAGTGCCACTCTTAAAACACTCAGTGCAATGTATGGCACCCCTGGACTGCCACTCCAGGGGCACTATCTCCACAGGCTTTTCAACGAACCCTGACCCCCGGTCCGGACCGGCAGCATCCTTCCCAGCCAAAAAGGTAGGAGAAGAGGTTATGTGTCCTAGTTACCACTGAAACTAAAAGTGAGGAAAAATCCAAAGTTGGGGACACTTACAGTGACAGTAGAGAGTTCCTTCCTTCCTGTGATGCCTTTTAGGAGAGGAAATAAAGGGAAATCTCTCCAATTGGATATATACAGCAAAACATAAAGCTGGCAGGAGCTTTAACCCTTTCCTACTCTAATAAAAAAAGTTTGTACTTTTATACACATTAATTAGTTTAATACATTTTACATCCTGAGATTTATTTATCTTCAGAGTATTTTTTCTCTTTTGTTTTATTCTACATGTTCCTAATATAATATGCTTGCTTATTGCAGGGTGCAGAAAACCTGGTTTGAAAGGAAAATATACACATGGGATCCATGTTTTAAGTTTCCAGGCAGAATGATTGGCACTACTGTCCTGTCGCTGTTTTGCCTTTACATTGTGAGTCACAGATCAAACAGATACAACAAAATCCTTTCAATGTTTTATTTAACAGGCCAAAAATGAACAAATAAAATACACTCATTGTTAGGGTTTCTATACACTAATAATGCAAGAACACAAAGCTATGATTTGTTTTTTCAAATGCTATTTGCTCTTCCCACAAATAAATCACTAATATGAAATCCTGTACTCGTATGCAAAAAAAAGCAGAGTCTGGTACATGCCCTGTGGCTGTTAAATGTTTTCCATGTTCCTACTGTAGGCTGAAAGGGGGTACTGAACTGAATTACTCTGTAAATATGATCAGTGAGCAAAGTAAGGCCAGCCATAGATGGTTCGAGTCTTGGCCAGGTTCCCGTGTATGGACAGCCTCAGGCTGAATGTACCAAGTTGATCAATCAACTTAGGTACAACCAGCCTTCCAGTTTTACTTGCAATTATCACTAGCGGCTGCTCTACCTGCTGGCAATAATCACTGTCTTCTCCTGGTGGGGACGGTTTCTGGAATGGTGTGAATTTCTTTCCTGCAACCCAAAATGGTTGCAACCCACAATTTTCAATGGGGAAATTTGCACCGTCTATGCCAGTGGTCATCAACCTTGTCCTCAGGGCCCAGGATTTATGTATTACCTTGGGGAGATGCAGACTAGAATACTGCAATCACTGAGCAGCAAATTATATCACCTGTGATGTATTTCAGTTATCTTGCGAACCTGGCCTGTTAGTGGGCCCTGAGGACAGAATTGATGACCACTGGTCTATCACCTCCCTTAGCAAGAAATATGTTTTTCCTGGAACACAGTTTGCAGGAAATAAATTCAGACAATGCTGACAGGATAATCCATCCTGCCAAGTAATTGTCTGCTTGGCAGGAGGGATTCCCATTAGTATTGTCTAAGAAAACTGTAATTATTTCTAGTGGCTATAGCAGCCGCTAGCGATAATCGCAAGAGAATCCAGCAGGTTGGTTGTACCCAAGTTGATTGATTGATCAACTTGTTACATTCAGCCTGCTCATTAACGGTTTGAGATTCATCAAGAACTGTGTATGGCCAGCCATAATGAATATTATCAACTACAGTATGTTGCTTTTAGTAGTGCTAATAGTACTTTCCCAAATGTATTTTATTTCAAATGTAACACTAATCACATTAAAATAAGGTTTGCATTCTAAACAGGAAAGTAAAAAAAAAAAAAGACATGGTGCTACATGATTGTGTATATGATTTGTATTGGGACACGTAAATGCCAATGGGTGGCAAAAAATGAACAAGGCAGTAAAAGTAAATATTGTTCCTGTTACAAATTTAGAAAATATATAACACCATATAATGATATTAGATCATTTATGTTGTTATAATGTTAACTAATTATATTTTCACATACTTGTTTTAATTTTTATTTTATTTTTGTATTACCTCACCAGTTTGTCACCATAGAGTACAGTGCCTTTGGCATTATTGTAGAACTGGTCCACAGTTGGGAGGCACAGATGGAAGAGATGGCACCTGATATATCTTGGGATGCATACAATAATACCCTTGCCTCTTTTAAGGAGTTTAATAGCAACTTAGTGGGTAAGCAGCATATGAAAAATTCATATTTTAGGTACAATCCTAATTTGATCTAATGCTTTACTGTAAACAATGCACTTTTTATAGAACCTCTTTCTCTGGGGTACATGCCATATAATATGCCTTCAACGGTGGCTCAACGTGATTGGCACTGCGCTGAAAAGCCGTTCACCTCTGCAGCCAAGGGTTCGGATCCCGGTCTCGGCTACATGTGAATTGAGTTTGGTGGTCTCAGCCCGGCTCCCGGTGGGTGTGCTATGCAAGGTACGCCTGTGCTTAGTACGCCCCCCCCCCCACAAAAACTACCACACTTGCACGCACACGAAATTGGTTTACCACGCACGCACATTGGCCATGCGGTCTCCTAAAAATGAGAGGCGAAGGACCTACGGGGCTGGCTGGGTGGGCTAGACTCCCTCACTCCCTCATAGGGGGAGTCCCTCTGCCCCGTTGGGGTCCCATTGGGCCCCAGTCGGGCTCCCAAGTGGAGCAGGTAGGGTGGGGTGAGTGGGAGGCCCCCCTCACACCGCCATTGCCACCGGGGGCATGGAGAAGGATGGCGATTGCCTCCGGGGGGAGGGTCTGCCTACTGCCAACTCCTTCAGTCCGGCTCCTCTCTCTCGAGTTCACGCACAAAATACACTTTTAGAAAAAAAAAAATAATAATATGCCTTCAACATTTATAGATGCAAAAGCAATTTGAATCTAAATAGACTCCCCTTACCAGCTTTCCTTGGCACGAGGGAGCAATTAAAGTTGTTTGCAAGCACTCAAGGTTCATCACCTTAAAGAGAATGTAAACCCTGATGGGTTTTACTTTCTTTTTTTTCCCCTGCAAAGTAAAAGCATAATGGGCTAGTATGCATCACATACTAGCCCATTATGTTGCACTTACCTGCAAACAAAGCCTGCTATGCCCCAAGGTCCCTGCTAGTAGCCACGTCTATCTTCACCCTTCTTCCTTCCAGGGCCATTGATTTCTGGCTCTGTGACTGGCCAGAGTGGCATGTGCATGCATGCTGGAGCCGACGGTCCCGGCATGGGTGCTTTTAGAAGTGCCTTTTCTTCAGTGCGCATGCGCCGATAACATTGGCGCAAGCGTATATAGTAAGTATCTCCTAAACCGTGCAGATTTAGGAGATATTTCTAGTACCTATAGGCTTACCATTAGGTTAAAGTGGTGTGTAATGTAAGGGTTTACAACCACTTTATCATTCTATGCATTAGGGAGGAAAACCTTCTTACCTGAACACGTTCGTTCCAGCAACAGGGACAAGCACAGCAGCTCCAGCTGCTGTCTCAAATCCTCATTGGATATATTGATAGGAGCCATTGGCTCCCGTTGCTGTTAATCAAATCCAATGACACAGGAGTCAGGGCGGAGCCAAGTCCTGTTGTCTGTGTTAATGGACACAGCACCAGGACTCGAGAGCGCGCCCGCACGTGTGCCCCCAAGGAAAGCGGCTCTCAGTGGGGGCACTCAAGAAGAGGAGTAGCCAGAAGTACCGCTGGGGGACCCCAGAAGAGGAGGATCTGGGCCACTCGGTGCAAAACTCTTGCACAGAGGAGTTAAAGGATCACTAAAGGAATTTTTTTTTTTAGCTAAATAGCTTCCTTTACCTTACTGCAGTACTGGTTTTGTGTCCTTATTGTTCGTTTTTGCTTTGAAGTTGCTGTAATCCTGCTCTGTTCTCCACACTTCCTGCTTGTCTGTTTCCTTATAACCACAGTGCTGGCAGCTTTCTCACGGTGGTCTAAGCTGTCATTACTGTGTGTCTAAAACTTCCCAGAACCAATCAGATTCATTTTAAAAACAAAACACTGCCCTGGATTTGTTTGTTTTTGTTCTGTGTGTCTATTTCTACTTTGCAGAAACATGAAGCCAGTTCAAAAGTGAAACTAACCTGCCGGCACCTTATATGATTGATTTTTATCTATTTTTAATCATTTTGAAAAGGAATCAGTTAACTTTTATGTCTCTATACCCTGTAAACAGTCATTTCAGCAAAAAATATTTTTTCCTTTAGTGACCCTTTAAGTATAACATGTTTGTTATTTAAAAAAATCATGATAAATAAAACTAAAATTCACTTTATCAGGAAGTCAGATTTTGCACTAAACACATAAGTGTGAACCTGGGTTAAGTGCTAGTGTAGTATATAGACAGGCTAGGGTAGTATATAGACAGGCTAGTGTGGTATATAGACAGGCTAGTGTGGTTAATAGAAAAAACTGATTTCTATCACCTCCATGTGTAAAGGTTGACACATGATCTACCACCATACCTCTAAGATAATGAGTCTTATGTTGTGCCTGTACAAAATGTACAGCTACTGGTTTGTCAAGATTGATAGGTTTCTGCAGGCTGTGGATGCCGAAGGCCCACCTGATGTAATTGCAATGTTTCTGACATTTAAAGCGACAGATAGTCTTTCCTAAGTTCACAATGGAGTTTTTCAGGGTATAGATGCATTAATCGGTATTACAATTTATTGAACTGTTTATCCCATAGGGTTCAATAGTAAGTTGGCCCACCCTTTATCAGCTATTTATGACAGCTTCAACTCTTCCGGGAAGGCTGTCCACAAGGTTTAGGAGTATGTTCTCTTCTTTTTGGGAATGTTTTGTACCATTCTTAGCCAAAAGCGTGCACATACATACCTGTGCGACACACCACACTCAGGCATTGTTGGACAAGAAAAAGTCCTGGCGTGCAGTCTCACGCTCTCATTCATCCCGAAGGTGTTCAATGTTGGGTTGAGGTCAGGACTGTGCTAGACCAGTCAAGTTTCTCCACCCCAAACTCACTTATCCATGTCTTTAATAAGAGGGGACACTGGTGCGCATGTTGGAAGCAGGAAGGTACCATCCCAAAACTGTTCCTGGGACGCATAGAGGAATTGTCCCGAAAATGTCTTGGTATGCCGACGCCTTAAGAGTTCCCTTCACTGGAACTAAGGGACCAAGCCCAACTCCTGAAAAACAACCCCACATCATAATTCCCCCTCCACCAAATGATTTGGACCAGTGCACAAAGCAAGGTCCATAAAGACAAGGATGAGCAAGTTTGGGGTGAGGAACTTGACTGCCCTGACCTCAACCCGATAGAACACCTTTGGGATGAATTAGAGCGGAGACTGTTAAGCCACAGCCTGATTAAAGACAGAATTGCTTTTAAAGCTCTCTGTCTTACGCATAGATGTGTCCATGGGAATGCCCCCCTTTATTTATGCGAATTAATAAAAGCGCATAATCCCAATCGCGTTTTGCGATCCACGAATCAGAACCAGCTCCAGGTTCCGAAAGCCAACTTCAAGTCCAAAGGAGAAAGAAGATTCGCGGTCCAAGGTCCCAGACTATGGAACGCGTTACCAACCAGCATTCGGTTGGAGGAGAATCACCTAGCATTTAGGAAAAAGGTCAAGACTTTTCTCTTTTGATATCAAAGGAGACAGGAACAACAAGCGCCCAGAGGCGATTCAGTTCGCATGTGCCGCGCTATACAAGTTTTTCATTCATTCATTCATTCATTAGAGAGGTCTGTCCCCTGCCAGCATGCTCCATAGAAAGGCATTTGTTCACTGTTTGGAAGAGTGGTCTCTCTGAGTCCTCCTGCATTAAATATTAAACTCTAGATTAATCAAAACTCATTCAACCTGCTGATTGGAGAGCTCTAGCTCTGACATAGAAGGGGGTGTGTTGGACATCTGCAGAGAGACCACTGCTTCCACACAAAGAGCAGGAATCCTTCTATGCTGTATGCTAGCATGGGGATAAGCTTTATTCCTCAGGTTGAGGCTGTTTTTTTTTAAAGCCTAATGCAGGCCATACACGATTCGAATTTCGAATGAGCCGTCGAGCGATAAACGAACGCGGCGATTATAAAAGCATGCGAGTGTACCATCAATTACATACGAAAATCGAGCGAGAAAACACAATGTTTTCATACCATAGAGGAAGTGATGTAATATTCTGTGGCCTTTTAAACACACCCCCTACTGTCAAAAGTCGGGTCGTGCCAACTCGGATCATGCGCAGTTATGTTTCTTGGGAAAAATCGTCCAACTCTACCATTAACGATACGATTTTTGGACGTTTTTCGCAAAAAAAACCAACATGTTGGTTTTTGAAATTTCGCCTGTCGTACGAAAATCGCGGGTCGAACACGCACACTAATGATACGAAAATCGGCCGATTTAACGCTCGTATGCGATTTTCGATCGAAATTCGAATCGTGTATGGCCTGCTTAAGTGCACCAGAAGATTACAGTGGAATAGGGTGGGGGGGGGACGTGATTGGAGTAGGATTTCTACTAACATGAAAGGTATTGACCTTGCTGTCTTTTCTGCTTTTGTTTTGACTGTACTTTCACACTTGGAGTGTATTCATGGCCTTTAACATGTTGTACCTATGCCCTTTATGCACTGTTTGATTTGATGATAATTATTCCAAACCATGTGTTTAGCTGCCAAAAAAATACAATGGGAGCTGTACATTTGACACCCTGCCACAGTTCTGGTGGCTTGTGATGACTCTGCAGTTAGAACAAGAATTGGGGCTGATTGTTCATTGTGTTCACTTCAAACATCCAGTCATTTGAAAAATAAGCTGTGTGTTTTCTATTTCTCTAGTTAAATAGTTATGCCATTAAAAGGTATAGACTTGTTTTGCTTTTTAAATAATGCTTCTAATTTAATTGATAAATCAAGGTACCAGAAAGGTTGAGGCTGGCCATACATTATACAGTTTTTTAAAAGTTTTTTTAAAGCTTTGCAGCACTTTTAAACCTTTTTCGGCTGATAGCGGGTGTTAGGGGTGCCCCGCTAGTGGCCGAAAAGCACCGCTAAAACGACGGTAAAGCACCGCTAAAAACTGCGGTGCTTTACCACCAATGCCCCAGTGTGAAAGGGCTCTAAGAAAATACTCACTAGAAGGGTTTGTGAAAAAAAGCTTATACTCAAAAAAGTTCAAAAGAGTTCAAGAAAAACACGAGAGAGCACAAAAAAGAACAAGCTTCTTCAAGCTTTAATAGGCAGAAATAAAAGCTCAAACGCCTGTAAAAAGCAGCTTTTGTTTTAGCTGCAGTGTGCATGAGCTCATAGATGGATTGAAATTCAGCTGGTCAATGCTGAATCGGCTGAATTTCAATCCATCTATGGCCAGCTTTAATTTAGTAGCTGGCTGCTAAGCAAGTACCGTATGTAAGAATACATTAGCGAATAGAATAGCTGCAGATAAAGTACAAATAAGTTTGCACTGACATCCATTAAATTAAACTCTTTGTATTTTATTCTTTCTCAGGTGTCTGGTTTTTCACTACTTTCTTATCATGCACAGTCACTGTGTCATATATCTTTCACATTTTAGTTTGCTACAGGTAAGACACTGATGTTCAGAAATGCATTCTTAGTTCTATATGTGCTTTCATGTTTAATTTGATCTTAATTGGTTTACTCAAGCTTAAAACCTTATGATAACAATGTGTAAAGAACCGCGCTAGAAAATAATTAAAGAATTAAGGGATATGCAATAAGCGAAGCTCCAGCTGTTATAAAACTACAAGTCCCATCATGCCTCTGCCTCTGGGTGTCATGCTTGTGGCTGTCAGTCTTGGTATGCCTCATGAGACTTGTAGTTCTGCAACAGCTGGAGGGCCGCTAATTGCATATCCCTGAGATTCTAACATAAAAAATATATAGGGCCAGATTCACGTACATTGGCACATTTTTTGACCGGCGTAGCGCACCTCCTTTACGTTAGACCGGCGCAATGTAGAGGCGCAATCACCTATCCTGTAATATTTGCGCAGTGAAATTAGCACCGGAGTAACATAAATTCTGAGGCGTAAGGCGGAAATATTGGGAAGGACGTGGGCGTGTTACATTGTAATGAGCCGTGACCCAATGCAAATGAAGGGCCGGCCGGCTCGCGCATGCGCATGAAGCAACCATGCAGCACCTCTGTGCGCATTCAAACTCGGGAACGGCGCAATAAAAGGAAGTGACCCGGGCAACTTAGTGAACAAACTACAAAAGTCCACATCCCTTCCTATACAGCAAGGTGCTTTTGTTCTGTTTGTTGCGTTGTGATGTCTTTGTGATATTTGTGGACTGTTTGATCTAGTGTTTTGTAGAATATATTTGATAGTGTTTTTTGGTGACTGCTTTTGAGACTTTTTGGTTGATAGATTTTGTTTGTTTGTTTTGTTGCTTGATTTTTCCTGCCCCATCCACCATGTTTTTCATAGTGATTTTTGGTGATTGTTTGGGAAAAGTTGTTGTATGAGTATGACTGAGAGGAAGCGGAAGAGCAATTTTTCTTTGGCGGAGAAACAAATTATTGCCCGGGCCCTTACCAACAGCTGAATGGCTTTCGCTTACGGCCCGGAGCTCCAACACCACCCCGGCCAGGAAGAAGATTTTGAGAACAATACTGACCAGGTAAATGCATTGGGGGGGGGGGGGAGACCCGGAACGCGAGGGGATGTAAAGAAAATCAATGCCTCCGCTTGTGTCCGTGGGAAACTGGCCAAAATGGCAGCCCAGTCAAGGCCTTTATCCGGGTCCACCATGGTCTCTGTTAGGCTGCACAGGAGGAGCGTGCGGTGGCCACACCTTATATATACAAAAGTGGAGGGCTCTGGCTTTGACTCCAGTATGAAGCCGTGTATGCCAGGTAAGGTTTTTTTTTCCTATCTGGTGTGTAGCATGTGTGGGGGAGGGGGGGAAAGGAATATGTGACAAGTGTGTGGATCCTCCAACCTGTGAATGTTTTGTGTCATCCACAGATGTGCAGGAGGGTGCTGGGCCATCTGGCCTGACTGCACCACCCCCGGCACAACAGCCTGCTGAGGACCCCCCGACAAGGCCGGAGTCCTCGGAGGAGGAGGAGGAGTTGGAGGAGGAGGATGTCATGATTTTTGGTTTTGGAGGAGTCTTCCTCTCTGGCTGGCAGCAGCCAGCCCTCCATAAGGGCTAGCCCCTCCCACTCCTCCCCCAACAGGGCTCCCCTCCCAAGGGCCTCCCCTTCTCCCCAGCCCAAGCCAATTTTCAGCTGGAGGCAGGAAGTCGTCCCAGAAGACCAGGGGGGGTGGCCGAGGTTCTGTCGCCAATTGAGAAGGGACCAGGCCCTTCAGACCCACCATCTGGGACAGGTCAGCCAGACTTTGCGCGGTGGAGGAGAGCCTGTCCTCCATAAAGGATACGCTTGGGGACCTGGACTGCCACTCCCTGGCTCTTAAAACTGCCTAAACGTACTGCAGACTACTACAGGCGTTGGGGAGGATGTGACCCCTCGCCCAGGCTTTTTCCCCAATACGGCAACACTAGTGCTGGCCTGAACAGAATTGCTGAGGGCAGGCCGCCAGGTGGGCAGAGACCAGGGGCTGCTTTTCCCTGGATTACCCCCCCCCCCTCCCCATGAGTCTTCCCTGAGGAGCCGGGGCCGTGGCATGGGCGCCCCAGGCGTGGGTCACGCCAGCGGCATTAATTTGTTTTTTTTTTTTTTCGCATTACTAAAAATATTTTTTTTCAGCGAAGATTTTGAAAAAAAAATATTTTTGCTGGAATTTTTTTTTTTTTTTTTTTTGCTGTCAATTTTTTTTTTTTTTTTTTTTGTGTTGTGAATGCTTTCGGAGTATGTGGGGGTGACATTCTCTGCCGGAAAAGGGGTTCACCCTCATTTGTGGTGGAGAAGGGTTCCCCAGGACCAGGGGGAAGTGATCCCCAGGTCCGTGTGAATGGTGTATGAATGTACACTGACATAATTGGGCAGCCGTGAGCGTGGCGTTGCTGCTCACAAGTCCAGATGGTGGGCTTGTGCTAATCCAATTTGATGAGGATGTGAGTTCTGTGCTAGGGACCACAGTGGTGTGCATGCATGCATTCGCATTGTGCCATGATTAATGTGTGTGTTTAATGTGCAAAGATGCCTAATGTGAGCTGTCTCCTGGCTGCTCTTCCCTCAGAAGACGGGGTAGCCTCGGTTAGGGGGGGATTGTCTGGTATCAGGGGCAGGTCTCACGATGTCAATCTCCAGGCCCTTTCTTACTCAAGTGGCAGCATGCAACATGCACCGATGATCTGGCACTCAAAGTTGGGCGGAATACACTGAGGGTCCCCCCAGACTCATCCAGGCATCGGAAACGTGACTTCAGGAGGCCAAAGGTGCGTTCCACCACTCACGTAGTTTGCGGCACAGGTGGGCTTCATTGTATCTTTCCTCTCCTGGGGTTAGGGGTTCGGCACAGGAGTCATGAGATGGGGTCCCACTCATAGGCGGCACCTGTAGGTGAAAAGCACAGGAGGATGTCATAGGCATGTGCCCCTTGTGATGTGTGCATCATGGTGGGGACACTCATAGGCCTGTCACCCATGCACTCACCAACCAGCCAGTGGGCCCCATACACGTTCTGTTCGATTCCATTGGGATGGGCTCTGATTGTATATGTAGCTGTCATGGCATGGATTGGGGTGTTTGGCACTGACGTGCCATCACTGAGGCCTTGGGCATGGCTATCACCTGACGTTGATGGATCAATGTTCCGATTGCGGTATATGTGCTCTGTCTCAATGGGGGGGCTGGAGTGCCCATGTGTGCAATCAATGGCCCCCACGGTGCGTGGGATTGGCATCATTTGTAGAAATTTCATTGCCTTAACTGCAGGTCCCCCTTCAGTGGTTTTTTTTTTTGGCCATGCGTTGAGGATTGCAGGGACAACCTGGTGCACACATTGTCATGGAGGATTGTGACATCCCAGCCACCACTCCACTTTTCTTTGAATTATTTTTTAGTACCACTGGCAAGGAAATGGTCTAGTGTGCCAGGCCTTGACCAGTGGCTGCACTGCATGTGGAGGTGTGTTCGGCGTGTGTCATCATGCGGGTTATGGTTAACCCAGAGGCATGGGGGTGAATCTGAAGATGCTGATAAACCTCAATCACTCATGCCAAAGAGGTCTATGCGTGTGCGGTATATCCCCCCGTGCCCTCCTCCGTCAGGAGAGCCGCTCCTCCTTCGGCTTTGCTCCTCTACACGCGTCTTAGTCAGACGCTATGAGTGAGGAAGAGCCGTCCCTGGCAGCTCTTGGCCTAAAGTTTGTTGTCCACAAGTCGTGACAGCTCAGCTCCTCACTAACAGTGATTGCTTTAGACATGTAGACGGATTGTCTGATTTTTTTCACCTTTTATATGGTAATTTTAGACGAGGCGTCCGCCGGAGACTCGTTGCGCACCGAGATCGGAGCCTGTGCACCAACGTTCTTTTGTGTCCCCGTAGACTGACACCCCATTTGCATATTTGAATAGCACCGATCGGTGTGTCGCGCTGCGCGCCCCCACGGATACGCGCGCGAAATTACGGCAAAAATTGAAATCGTGCTAGCTCGTTTGGGGAGAACGGCCAGTCACGCGCAAATTTCAGACTAACCACTTCCCGGCCGTAATCGCTCTGTTATTGGCCGGGCGGGAAGTGTAATACAGTGAAAAAACATAAATATATATGTTGTGTGCTAATCAAGCCCCATATTAAACGAATAAAAGGCTTCAAATTTTTTAAAACAGTACAAGTGATGAGATGTAATCAGCACTTTCATTCGCCATCATATATTTTTAAAACATCAGTGCTCCACCAACAGCTATAATGGCTTACTTACCAGCTCCAATTGTTCCTCATTACCTAGTATGGCTTGGTTTAAGCCCAGCAGATTGCCTTTATCCGGGTCCACATGGTCTCCTGCACAGGATTACCCCTTGGCACTGTATTAAATAGAAAGATTTCTCTAAAAAAAAAATAACTCCACATATTGTAAAATCCTTATAGCGTTTATTTAAATAAAAAAATGCACTTACAGCTGCCTCTGATAACATGCGCCTTTTGTTTCTAGTGTATCAGCCGGTTCACAAAACAAACCCATCCTTCTAAAGTGTGTGTGGGCTTAGTGGTGTCAGTGCGTCACTTCTTCCTACGCGTTTCAACATAAGATGACGTCGTCCAGGGCATAGGCCACCACAGTTTATACACTGCACAAGCAACCAAGCCTCCGTCTGAATCTATGTGTATCGTACAGCACAAAGATAGCCAAGCCTCGATCTGAGCCTTGGTCGGCCATATTACAAACCATACCAAGCCTCATTCTGGAATCCTATATCTGGAAAGGGGAATTCAATATACACATTAAGGTGTCCGTTTAATAAACTGTGACGTTTTTTCTCCGTTCAGTTAACAGCAGTTCACGGCAGTTCTCAGGAGGAAAATTATCTCCTCTGCAGCCGGTTTAATAAACTGAGAACTTCAGTTCTCAGATGGTGAACAGAGGTGTATGTGTGTGTGTATACATACATATATACCGTATTTATCTGCCTATTGTGCGCACCCGCGTATAGCGCGCACCCCTACTCTGGACGTGAAATTCCTGAAAAAAAAAATGTTATTACTTACGCACGGTCGTTTTTTGTGATGAAATAAAACAATGTTTTAAAAAACGTAATTTAAAATGAAAAACGTCAAAAAATAAATTTGAACACGCTTCAATTTTTTATGACGTTTTTCAGAATGTCGTTTTTTGTGTCATAAAAAATGATCATGTGTACGCTAAAACGACGTTTAAAACAACGTTTTTAAACCCGGATGCTCAGAAGCAAGTTATGCGCAGTTGAATGGAAGAGAGTGCCGTCGTACGTTGTAGAACCGGGCTTTGAAGAGCATTTTCAGAAAACGATGGTGTGAAGCAACGTCGTTTTTTAAAATGAAGTTTGAAAAACGTTGTTTTTTCATGAGAAAAATTTACGTTTTTTTTACAAGACAAAAAACGATCAACGATTACAGTTTTGGTGTCTTGCCCGGCGTCCATTGGCGGCCTTGTCCGGTCCAGCGTCCGTCAGCAGCCTTCGTGGTGTTCTCCCTGTTGCTCCCGCGCTGTCTCTGAGTCAATCCCTGCTTCCCACGCCGTGTTTGAACGCCGCCGCCGCCGACATATACCGAGCGCAGTACACTCGGGCACGCTCGGCTCCTCTCGCATAACCGCGAGGGGAGCCGAGCCTGGCCGACTGTACCCGAGTGTACTGGGCTCGGTATATGTCGGCAGTGGCGTTCAAACACAGCGCGGGAAGCAGGGATCGGTGGCAAAGTTCAAACACAGCGCGGGAAGCGAGTATCGGCGTATATCAAGCACCCGCGATTTTACCCTGATTTTAAGGGAAAAAAAGTGTGCGGTATACGCCGATAAATACAGTATATATGTGTGTGTGTGTGTGTGTGTATATATATATAATATATATATATATATATATACACACACACACACACACACACGTTTATATAGATACTGTATGTGTGTGTGTATATGTGTATATATATATATATATATATATATACACACACAGTGGGCCAGATTCACATAGAATCTGCGGCGGCGTAGCGTAAGCCATTTACACTACGCCGCCGCAACTTAATGGAGCAAGTGCGTATTCCCAAAGACTTGCTCCGATTTGCGGCGGCATAGTGTAAATGGCCCTGCGTATCCCCGCGTAATTCAAAGGGGGCGGCTTGTATTTGAATTAAGCGTGCCCCCGCGTCGATCGAACTGCGCATGCGCCGGCCGGGAAAAAAGCCCAGTGCGCATGCTCCAGCTCACGTCGGAAAGCGTCATTGAAACCGACGTCAAAACGACGTGATCGTCATTTACGCAATGCCCTAGTAAAACGACGTAACCGACGGAAAAAGACAACGCTGACCCGACGCCATACTTAACATGGCAACGACGGAACTTCGTAAACCTACCCCTCATATAGCAGGGGTAGGTTTACGCTTACGGAAACGACGTAAACGACGACGGGGCGGCGTATCGGGAATCGGTATTAGGCTCATTTGCATAGGCAAATGAGAAAACAACGTAAAGGCCACCTAGCGGCCAGAAAAGTAATTACATCTACGTCCGACAGTGTAATGTTTTAACCTGTCGGATCTTCACTGTATCTATGCGTAAGTGATTCTAGGAATCACACACATAGTACCCAGTAAAAAAAAACAGAGATACGATGGTGTTTCCTGCGATACACCGTCGTATCTCTTTTGAGAATCTGGCCCAGTATCTATATACACACACACGTGTATATTGTTGTTAATATTAATATTTAACCCACTGGTGCTGATATTAGGAAGAAATAAGCCTCTTTTATCACACCAACTTCTCTCCCAGATTCTCCACCTCTGAGCTGGTGAATCTGGAAGGGAGATATTTCAGTGGAAGAGCTGTGAAATCTCAGATACGGTTTATTAAACTGGCCGTTTGTGAAAAACAGCCATGTGCTGTGATTGAAGTAAGAATTCCTGCTCCTTACACAGTTTATTAAACTGGCAATGCTCTGTGAAAGCCGTGAAGCCGTGATTCATGATCTCGGCTTACATGGTTTATTAAACGTACCCTAAATGTAATCAACAAACTATGAGACAGCTACAATTGTTATTAAGGGCTATTTACTAAAGGAAAATTCACTGTGCAATCAAGTGTACTTGGAAGTGAGTCATTGTAGATTTGAGTGGGACACACAAGGAAAATAAAAAACAGCATTTTTGCTTGCACATGATATGATGATAGAAATCAGCAGAGCTTGCCCTCATTTCAGATCTTCCCCTCAGATTTACAGTGACTGCACTTCCAAGTGCACTTGCAGTTTACTTGTAGTGCGCAGAGGATTTGCCTTTAGTAAATATACCCTGAAGTGTCTTAATTACACCTGGTTGGAACTAAATCCATTAACAAAAATTCCTTCACCAAGGAATCCTAATTTTGAGAGCTTATGTTAATAATAAGGAAATACAGTTGTCACAGATGTCACAAATCTTCCCTCTTTTATTGAAATCCTCAACTCTAAGAAAGTAATTTATTCCTTACTGGCCTAAAAATTTTGAACAATCCCCCTATAATTGTTATTTAGTTGTTCCATGAACTCATGCCGTTACATCTCACCGCCATCCTAAAGGAGGAGAACGCTTTCTATATATCTAGCCTGTAAGACCACCTGAGGTGTTGGGCATAGATGACATCCTCCTCCCACTTGGCCATAAACAAATTGGCCAATCCTGGGGCAATATATTTAGCTCCCCATGGCCACCCCTTTATCCTGGTGATAGAATTGATTATCAAACCAGAAATAATTATGAGTTGCCGCAAATTCCAATAAATCCATAATGAAATCTATTTGAATCCTCAAAAGTCCAGAGATTTGATCTAGAAATTGCTTTACTGCTTTACCACCCAGGTGGTGAAATATGATCGTATATAAAGAATACACATCTGGCATCACCAACCACAACCCACTTCATGGGCTATGATTAGACAACAGGTTGATAACATCTCGTATCTTTAATATACAATGGCATCAACTGCACCACCAGGGACGTAACTGAATCTTGGGCAGGTAGTATATTATAGGTGTACGTAGGGCATTTGGTACCAGAAAAGATTTCTCTTTATAAATACCTTGGATGAATCCCCTATTAGTATACAATCAACAATTCCTTTTTGTATTTAGCAACCAGATCCCTGTTTAGAGCGGTATAAGTGTCTTCATCCCCTACTATGTTGTATATTTCTTTTATATTCTGTCCAGAATCACAACCTCTACCCCCCCCCCCCCCCCCATTTATCAGCAGGTCTGATCACCAACCCCTTGTTTTTACAGAAGGAATCCAGACCAATTTACACGTTTTTCTACATGTTAATTTTTTTTACCCTCATTTGCTCCAAATCCCTCAAGACCACCCCTCAGAAGACCTTGTAGGGAGGGGGCTAATGCACCAGGACGGTTAAAAAGAGAAGCATTATGGAGGTTGGAATGTTAAAATTCAGAAGATACTACTCTATTTTTTTATTCTTGTATTGTCAACAAGTATCATTTTATATTTAGTTTTCGCACGTACTTGTAAACATCCATATACGTCTGAAATTTGATCAACTTTCTCGGTGGAGCAAACGTCAGGCCCTTATCTAGAATGCTTTTTTCTTAATCTGTCAGGACCTGTTGACCTAAATTATACCTGTAGATACCAGTTCCTCTTATGTTCTCTTCCTTTTTTAATTATATCCACCTCCCCCTCTAGTTCCTCTCTTTGTTCTATGGGCCTCTTTATGCCCTGATTTGGTCTGGGAAAACCCCAATTATAATTTTTTTGATTCAGTTTTTTTATTTTTATAGTATTGATCAACTGCATTCTTAATATAATTGGGATTATGCCTGTTAGGCCGCATACACACGATCGGTCAAAACCGATGAAAACGGACTGAAGGACCGTTTCATCGGTCCAAAACGATCGTGTGTGGGCCCCATCGGTCAGTTATCCTTCGGTCAAAAAAAAGAGAGCTTGCTTTAAAATTTCACCGGTGGACGCCTGACCGATGGGTCAAAACCGATCGTTAGTATGCAAAAGCATTGGATTAAAGGCCGCGCATGCTCAGAATCAAGTAGACGCATGCTTGGAAGCATTGAACTTTGTTTTGTTTTTTTAGCACGTCGTTGCGTTAAAACACGTTAAACTTCACTGCCTTCTAACACGATCGTTTTTTTAACTGATGGTGTGTAGGGACATCAGACCATCAGTCAGCTTCATCGGTTAACCGATTGTTCTCATCGGATGGACTGATCGTGTGTATGTGGCCTTAGCGTTATGTTAATATGTCTCTACAGACCCATTATACCATCCATTGCTGAGTCAAAGTTGTTTGGCGGAGCCTCCCCATCATGTAAGGGGAAGAATCTGTTTTGAGTAGGGACATTATACCCATAATCCATGTTGTTTATTCTCCCACCATAATGTTGGGGTGTGGCATATTGATCGTAAACCCTGTCCTTACGGCGTGGAGTCTTTGTCCATATTGTTTAGGTGGACAAAAAAACATTATGACTTTGGTCATTTCTCTTGGTCGTTATTTTTCATGAGCAAGGAAATTTGTGTTTTTTTAACATAATTCAGTTGTTTTTAAAAGTCAAACATGAATGTATCTGCATGTCTCAATTCCACCACAATTGCACTAAAATGGGTATATTCCTAATGTTAGTTTAGCAGGCATAGCCATGCAGAGCTTTCCTTTTTGCCCTTGAGGCCAACATGAAATCTGGAATTGCTGGCTAAAAGTATATATACAGCCCAAAGTTATAGAGCCATTTACTGTATTCCAAAATGTACAAAGTCAGACTTAGCTATCACCAGTGCAGTGTATGGAAGCTATGGTTTTTATGGTTTAGTGGACAGTTTTGTTCCTTTTTAGCCTACACTACAACCTGCCGGTTAGAACTATTATGAAAGTAAATGACAAGGCAAACCTTTTCTTGCAGTATATTTCTATTTTATTTATTTTTTGGTCCAGTCATTAATATTAGTCAGATAATATCACAGATACAAATAAAAATCTTGTTTTGTACCCATAAAATAATTTGTTTTTTCTACAGAAAACATATGAAAAGACTGTGGATTGGAGAAAAGGGGTTTCTTCCTATAAAATATCACAACCCTTCACCTTCTGAGGCAGTTGTAAGTTTTTTTTTCAGTGTGTATCACTCCTTCTCGCATTGTGGGGGAACTAACTAGGGGTGAATTTCTACTTTTGCAGCCAAATATGGGATAAAGCCTACTTTAAAGTGGATGCAAACCCTCACGTATACCCAGTGAAGTGAACAGCCTCATGTGATACACAGAGATGAAACAAATCTCCCTATATAAGTTTTACATATATATCGGCTCTCTTCAGCTTCATGTACGGTTTAGAAAGTACATGTCCTGTTAGAACTTTCTCTGTGAGACAACTGATACAAGGAAAGGCACCCCCCCCCCGCCCTTAACATAGGCAGAGACTTGCAGAGCTGTACTATGAATTGACCAGCTCTCTGCTAATCTATTTATAGTACCCTTTCCTGACACAAAATTCAGCCTGGTTTTATCACAGTTGACGGAGAACTTGTCAGAGGTTATCTTGCTGATAATGGAAGAACAGAGCAGGAGAAATCCACGGGACATAGAGCTTTGAATAGAGATAAGAAAACACTGCAGATATATGTGTTCAGTTTAAATTTCATGAATGGAGTTTACATCCACTTTAAATTTGTTACAAGTGGACAGGAACTATATCACCTTCTGGTGACAGTGTGGTTCCTAGAGCTGAGCTGAAGGACACAGTTCTAGCGGCCACCAGCGGGTGCCTCCCAGCAGCCAGCAAATCCCAGTAATTAGGTTACATCTAATTCTGGCTGCTGGGAAGGTATATAACCCCTCTGTTATTTTCTTCAGTTTTTTGCCTGTTTTTCTTGATTTGATCCTGTACCCTGCTACCTCTCATCTGCTCATTTTGTTCCTGACCTCAGTCCTAGTTCTAGGCTTTTGGCTGTACTTGTACCCACTGTGAAAATGGACACTAACCCAAAACACTACTAGGCCCTTTGGTTAAGACCAGGGCAATTTTTAGCCTCTGACACCTTTTTATTTTTTTATTTATTGCTCTCAAATGTGTCACTGCACTTTCTATGTGTGTGTTCTGTTTACAACCACAGGATTGTAGGGTGTGGGTCTTTGGATCTTCCCTGGAGTAGAGGGAGAGCAAATGCAGTCTCCTGCCCTGGGGGGCTCAATTCGAGGAAGCCCACTAATCTAGTACTTGATGGTCGGCTTTGGCCTCCAGGCCTTTTGGCTAGGTAGACCAGAGTGACTTTTTATGCCTGAAGAATTCCTCTCCTCCTTTAAAACTGCATGCTTCCTCTTGCACAGCCCAGGAAACAAACTACTTGATACATGTGAAAAAACACCTGTAAAACCCCTGAAAAAAAGCCAGAAAAAAACAATTTGAAAACCCCAGCAAAGTGCTTTGCTCAGGTGTGAATGCAGGCTAAAAAAGGTTTTATAACCATATCACTATTGCTCTTTGCTGACTGAACTGAGATAACCAAATACGACCTCTTACATCAGTTTCTAAAGGGAGCCTGGCATGCACAGCACAGTGGATGTTTGTGTCAAGTAACAATTAAATAAGGTGACCTAAAGAAGTATTAAACACTTGGCTTTTACTTTAAAGTGATATTAAAATCTGTAAAAAATAAAATAAAAAAAATAATGTCAAAATCTGTAAAAAAATAAATAAAAAAAAATAATGTCATACTTATCTGCTCTGTACAGTGCAGCCCCAATCCTTCTCAGGTCCCCTGCCAGTGCTCTTGGCCCCTCCCACCTGCCGAGTGCCCCAATAGCAAGCAGCTTGCTACTGGTGTACTCGAGCAGGCTTGCTCCTAAGCCACTGCTCTTTGTGTCCATTCACACATGGAGTGCGGCTTGGCCCTGCCACACTCTCTCCCCATTTTCTCACTGGCTATGATTGACAGTAGTAGGAGCCAATAGTCCCCTGCTGTTTCAACCGATGCGGAAGAAGAGACCTGGGATCACATCCCTTAATCAAGATCAGGCTCAGATAAGTATTAGGGGGGCCGCTGCACACAGAAGGTTTGTTACCTTCATGCATAGATTGCTTTAAACTTTCAATGCTGCTGGCTCCTGCTCTCTTAATTCAGCTTCCCTGAACTTTTGGTCAGACAGTGCAGTCTCCAATGAGTCTGTCAGCTTGGAGAAGAGAGGAGGAGGGAGAAGCAAGAGCTTTGGCTATGGGGTTGTGTGTTTCTATTGATACACATAGTGGGCCAGATTCTCGTAGAATCCGCGGCGGCGTAGCGTAAGCCATTTACACTACACCGCCGCAACTTACTGGAGCAAGTGCCGTATTCTCAAAGCACTTGCTCCGTAATTTGCGGCGTAGTGTAAATGGCCCAGCGTAAGGCTGCGTAATTCAAAGGGGGCGGCTTGTATTTAAATTAAGCGCGCCCCCGCGCCTATCGAACTGCGCATGCGCCGGCCGTAAAAATAGCCCAGTGCGCATGCTCCAGCTCACGTCGGAAAACATCAATGAAGCCGACGTGAGCGTCATTTACATAAAGCCCTAATCGCGAACGACTTATTAAAACGACGGAAAAAGACGCTGTCCCGACGCCATACTTAACATGGCATACGACGGACCTTCGTAAACTTACCCCTCATATAGCAGGGGTAAGTTTACGCTTACGGAAACAACGTAAATGACGACGAGGCGGTGCAAAAACGGCGTATCAGGCTCATTTGCATAGTCAAATGAGAAATCGACATAAACGCCACCTAGCGGCCAGCGTAGAATTACATCTAAGATCCGACGGTGTAAGTGACTTACGCCAGTCGGATCTACGCCGTATCGATGCGTAAATGATTCTAGGAATCGGACGCATAGATACCCGGGGACAAAAACAGAGATATGTCGGTGTATCTGGAGATACACCGTCGTATCTCAGCTGAGAATCTGGCCCAGTGTAGGGAGACACAACTCCCACATGCAAATGTGGCTCCATAGGTCACTGTAAGAAAAAGGAGCCACCATGAAACAGGAAACCTGAGGCATCAGTCGAGGCACCAGCTTAAACAGGAACTTAGGCAAGGATTAAAAGATAAAGAAGCTGCATACTGAGTATATAATCAGCTGCTGAAAATGCTTTCAAAACTGAGGATTTATTATTTCTTTAACTGCTTGCCGACCGCCCCTGTTCCCCTACGCAGGGCCAGTGCTACCACTAGGCAAACTAGGCAGCCGCCTAGGGCATACTGCTTCCTAGGGTGCGCCCGACCACTGGTGTTCCTACTCTCATCTATCTGCAGCAACCAACTAAGTCTCAGCCTCAGCATGCAGCCGATGCTTCCTTCGCACATAATGTAAGAGGGGCATCGGAGGACTGTGTGTCTCCCAACTCCCGAATGAATGGAAGCAAGCAAACATTCATTGATGGGCACTGGTAGGCTGCATTGAGTGGTGCTGGTGAGGCTGCATTGATGGGCGCTGGTGAGGCTGCATTTGATGGGCGCTGGTGAGGCTGCATTTGATGGGCGCTGGTGAGGCTGCATTGAGGGGGTGCCGGTGAGGCTGCATTGAGGGGGTGCCGGTGAGGCTGCATTGAGGGGGTGCCGGTGAGGCTGCATTGAGGGGGTGCCGGTGAGGCTGCAATTGATGGGCACTGGTGAGGCTGCAATTGATGGGCACTGGTGAGGCTGCAATTGATGGGCACTGGTGAGGCTGCATTTGATGCACACTTCATTAAAAATGTGGGGTATACATGGGCAGGGCAAAGGGGGTAGAGCAAGGGGGGCGGCAAAATAAGGTTTTACCTAGGGTGTCAAAAATCCTTGCACCAGCCCTGCCCCTACGCGAATCGCTGTAGCTTTATGGCGGGCGCTTTAAGGGGTATAGGGGGTGCGCACGTGCTGCCATGGTACTGAAAAGCCGATAGGTGTTTCCGGCGGTCGCGATGTCCGCCGGGCACCCGCGATCGCTCCTGACATAGCCAGAAGGAGGATCTGTTTTGGCAGGGGAGAGGAGACAGATGGTGTGTTCCTAATATATAGGAACACCGATCTGTCCCATCCCCCTACAGTTAGAACACGCTGAGGGAACACATTTAACCCCTAGTGTTAACTCTTTCCCTGCCAGTGACATTTCTACAGTAATCAGTGGCTATTTTTTAGCTCTGATGGCTGTATATATGTCACTGGTCCCAAAAAAGTGTCAAAAGTGTCCGATCTGTCCGCCGCAATGTCGCAGTCCTGATAAAAATCACAGATCGTCACCATTACTAGTAAAAGAAAAAAAAAAGAGGCAATAAACCTATTTGTAGACGCTATAGGTTTTTCACAAACCAATCAATATATGCGTATTGCATTTTTTTTACCAAAAATATGTAGAAGAATATATACTTATATATTGGCCTAAACTGAGGAAGAAATTTCGTTTTTTTTGGGGGGGGGGGGGGTATTTATTATAGCAAAAAGTAAAAAAAATGTTTTTTTCAAAATTGTCGCTCTTTTTTTGTTTATAACACAAAAAATATAAAACCGCAGAGGTGATTAAATACCACCAAAAGACAGCAATATTTGTGGGGGTAAAACGGACATCAATTTCGTTTAGGGACAATGTCGCACGGCCGCGCAAAAAATGGCCTGGTCAGGAAGGGTGTAAATCCTTCCAAGGCTGAAGTGGTTAAAGATATACTCCAGTCAGAGTGGAAACATTGGGATGCATATAGTGAACAAAGTTTAGTTGCGCAGAACTTAGATTTCTTTTATGTTACATTATTCCAGTGTTTCTCAATTCCAGTCCTCACGCCCCCCCAACAGGTCATGTTTTCAGGATTTCCATTATTTTGCACAGGTGATTTGATCAGTTTCACTGCCTTAGTAATTCCCACAGCCATTTCATCTGAGGGAAATCCTGAAAACATGACCTGTTGGGGGGGCGTGAGGACTGGAATTGAGAAACACTGCATTATTCCAATGCACCATTCCACTGCTGTCCCTTTTGCCTTGTGACCTGGGAACATCTAGTGAGGTACTCTCTGGATTACACAAGGCTCAGATTAAAGTGTACCTCTTAAATAAATAATCTAATTTTGGATTGAGTGGGTAAAGGTTAGACCCCCTGTCAAGTATCTATTGCTCTCTATGTCCCCACTGTGATGATTCACCACTATATTTGTACCTTATTGTCACTGAAACAGAAAGTATGGGGATTTAACTTTTTTTTAAGTCCCCACAACAGAGGACACCTGGGGAATTCCTCAGTTTGAGTTTCCTCTAAAATGCTGTTGTATCTCTGGGACAGAAGGTGTAGGGAAATTTCCCCAATAGTACAAAGACAGCAAAAAATAAACTGACAGGACTTTTAGTCCTTCCCTAAGTACACAGTGGTGCAATTTGTGATGCGACTTAAGTGGAAGTAAACCCTTCTATCATTTTCAGCAAGGAAGCTGCCATATTGGCCTATTTTAATCTTCACTGCCGTGGTGCTGCACATGTGATCAGTTATGAGCCAGGATTGGATGGTATCAGTTTGGTTGAGGTCACAACCAATTACAGTGGCAATCCCGGCATCCGGAATTTAACTGCTTTTTGAAACTGTTAAATCGTTGGGTTTACTTCCGCTTTAGTTGCACAGATCACATGAAAAGGGAAATCAATTATGTTCAATGGTGCCAGCTCACATCAATGCAACTCTGTACTGTGCAATTTTGAAAAAGGTTCCTGTGCTACTTTGGTGCAATTTCGGCTTCATGGAATATGCAAGCCACATCCGAAGTCACATAAAGGTTGCACTATATGAACCGAGCCAAAATGTATAAATGGCTATACATAATACTTTACAATAATTGAGTGAAGTTTCCAAATTTAGCATACCGTATGTTCTGGCGTATAAGACGACTTTTTAACCCATGAAATTATTTTTAAAGGTTGGGGGTCGTCTTATACGCTGTTAACCTAACATACAGACCGCGGCCGTCCCTTTTTTCAAAAGCCGTTTGCTGTTCCGTGATGGGCGGAACACTCAGCTTTCCAGCAGAGCCTCTGTTCAGTGTTCCGCCTATCACGGATGCCCTCTCGTCCTCGGTCTCGTACGAGAGGGCATTCATGATAGGCGGAACACTGAACACAGTGTCTCCTGTGAAGCTGAGTGTTCTGCCTATCACGGAACAGCACGAGGAGAAGGCGCAGCTTTTGAAAAATGGACGGCCACAGTCTGACAGATTCTGCATGTCAGGGATAAGGTAAGGGATTGTCGAGACATGCAATGGCACAGTGAGGCATGTAATGGCGGCTCAGTGAGGCATGTAATGGCGGCACAGTGAGGCATGTAATGGCGGCACAGTGAGGCATGTAATGGCGGCACAGTGAGGCATGTAATGGCGGCACAGTGAGGCATGTAATGGCGGCACAGTGAGGCATGTAATGGCGGCACAGTGAGGCATGTAATGGCGGCACAGTGAGGCATGTAATGGCGGCACAGTGAGGCATGTAATGGCGGCACAGTGAGGCATGTAATGGTGGCACAGTCTGGCATGTAATGGCACAGTGAGGTGAGGCGAGGCATGACTAGTAGGAAGGGAGTCGTGTTATACGGTGAGTATATCCCAAAACCAACATTTTAGCTGGAAAATTAGGGGGTCGTCTTATACGCCCAGTCGTCTTATACTCCGGCAAATAAGGTAGTTATGTTATTTGCTAGTTACCATTAGTAGCACATTTATTGGTTTTGTTTCTTGTCTGGAATTCCTTTTTAGCCATAGCCATTACATTATATCCAACTATATACCAAAATTCATAAGTATATTGTGATGATAAAAATGACTGCTCCTGATTTTGTCATGTTACAGGCTGCTATAGCAAGATACACTGGCTGGCAGTTAGCGTACATTTTATGGGGTAAGCTTTTTGCGTAAACTAGAGAAGAATTCCATGGTGTCCTGTTCTTTACATTGATTAAATTGCCATCTTATATTTCAGGTTACTTGATACTACACACAGTTCAGGGCATGTTTGGCATGGCTTTTGTGTATGCATTTGTTGTTCCAATAAAACGCGGACAAGCTCTGATATTTCTAAAAGGTTTGGGAATCGCCGTGTAAGTACAATGTGCATTTTGGATTTTTCCCCATAACTTTATGAAACTGCAGGGTGGTACAATTATTATTATTATTATTATTATTATTTTACAGGTTTTATATAGCGTCAACGTTTTAAGCAGTGCGTTACAATATACACAGGGACAGTACAATTACATAAAAATCTCTGCTGAAAGACCGGAAGCACCTATAAAGACAAGTAACAAAGCAGAACAAAAGGCATGTAATGGCGGCACAGTGAGGCATGTAATGGCGGCACAGTGAGGCATGTAATGGCGGCACAGTGAGGCATGTAATGGCGGCACAGTGAGGCATGTAATGGTGGCACAGTCTGGCATGTAATGGCACAGTGAGGTGAGGCGAGGCATGACTAGTAGGAAGGGAGAAGGGAGTCGTGTTATACGGTGAGTATATCCCAAAACCAACATTTTAGCTGGAAAATTAGGGGGTCGTCTTATACGCCCAGTCGTCTTATACTCCGGCAAATAAGGTAGTTATGTTATTTGCTAGTTACCATTAGTAGCACATTTATTGGTTTTGTTTCTTGTCTGGAATTCCTTTTTAGCCATAGCCATTACATTATATCCCAACTATATACCAAAATTCATAAGTATATTGTGATGATAAAAATGACTGCTCCTGATTTTGTCATGTTACAGGCTGCTATAGCAAGATACACTGGCTGGCAGTTAGCGTACATTTTATGGGGTAAGCTTTTTGCGTAAACTAGAGAAGAATTCCATGGTGTCCTGTTCTTTACATTGATTAAATTGCCATCTTATATTTCAGGTTACTTGATACTACACACAGTTCAGGGCATGTTTGGCATGGCTTTTGTGTATGCATTTGTTGTTCCAATAAAACGCGGACAAGCTCTGATATTTCTAAAAGGTTTGGGAATCGCCGTGTAAGTACAATGTGCATTTTGGATTTTTCCCCATAACTTTATGAAACTGCAGGGTGGTACAATTATTATTATTATTATTATTATTATTTTACAGGTTTTATATAGCGTCAACGTTTTAAGCAGTGCGTTACAATATACACAGGGACAGTACAATTACATAAAAATCTCTGCTGAAAGACCGGAAGCACCTATAAAGACAAGTAACAAAGCAGAACAAAAGGATATTAAAAAAAAAAAAAAAAAAAGAGAGAGAGAGAGAGGTTCGGGATTGTAAAACAACAGTTATACTCACCTAGATTGATACAGCATCAATCAAATGCCAAATGCTCACTGCCCTCTCTGCAGTGAGAATAAAATACCACCAATTGCTAATTTCTCCCTCTCTACTCTGAGCAGAGAGCCATAACTGTTAGTGGTTCTCTACCCTCCCCTCCAGTACTGGAGCGCTGGGCTGTGGAGAAGGCGGGAGGGGCTGCCTCTCAGCAAATCACTGAGAAGGTGAGTCATTTGGTCAGGATCTTTACCGAGCCTGGATTGTCAGTCAGTGCAGTCAGCCGACAACACACAGCCATTAATGTCTAAACGCTGGCAACAAACTTGAGTACACCCCTAAGTGAAAATGTCCAAATTGGGCCCAATTAGCCATTTTCCCTTCCCAATGTAATGTGACTCGTTAGTGTTACAAGGTCTCAGGTGTGAATGAGGAGCAGGTGTGTTACATTTGGCGTTATCATTCTCACTCTCTAACACTGGTCACTGGAAGTTCTACATGGCACCTCATGGCAAAGAACTCTCTGAGGATCTGAAAAAAACAATTGTTGCTCTACATAGCTGGCCTAGGCTATAAGAAGATTGCCAAGACCCTGAAACTGAGCTGCAGCACGGTGGTTAAGATCATACAATAGTTTAACAGGACAGGTTCCACTCAGAACAGGCTTTGCCATGGTCAACCAAAGAAGATGAGTGCACGTGCTCAGCATCATATCCAGAGGTTGTCTTTGGGAAATACACATATGAATGCTGTCAGCATTGCTGCAGAGGTTGAAGGGGTGGTTGGGTCAGCCTGTCAGTGCTTAGACCATACGCCACAACATTGTATCAAATTGTTCTGCATGGCTGTCATCCCAGAAGGAAGCCTCTTCTAAAGATGATGCACAAGAAAGCCCGCAGTTTGCTGAAGACAAACAGACTAAGGACATGGATTACTGGAACCATGTCCTGTGGTCTGATGAGACCAAGATAAACTTATTTGGTTCAGATGGTGTCAAGTGTGTGTGGTGGCAACCAGGTGAGAAGTACAAAGACAAGTGTGTCTTTCCTACAGTCAAGCATGGTGGTGGGAGTGTCATGGTCTGGGGCTGCAAAAGTGCTGCCAGGACTGGGGAGCTACAGTTCATTGAGGGAACCATGAATGCCAACATGTAATGTGACATACTGAAGCAGAGCATGATCCCCTCCCTTCGGAGGGCAGTATTCCAACATAACGACCCCAAGCACACCTCCAGTGGCAACCTTATAAGCTCTGGTGAACTCCATGCCCAAGAGGGTTAAGGCAGTGCAGAAAATAATGGTGGCCACATAAAACATTGGGCACAATTTTCACTTAGTAGTGTACTCACTTTTGTTGCCAGCAGTTTAGACATTAATGGCTATGTGTTGAGGTATTTTACATTGTAGAAAAGTGTAATTTCTTCAGTGTTGTCACATATAAAGATATAACAAAATATTTGGGGTGTACTTACTTTTGTGAGATAAAATATATTTATTAGGGTTGTCCCGATACCACTTTTTTAGGACCGAGTACAAGTACGGATACTTTTTTTCAAGTAGTCGCCGATACCGAATACCGATACTTTTTTTTAAATGTGTCCCCAAATGCAGCCATGTCCCCCCAGCCATGTCCCCCACATATGCAGCCATGTCCCTCCAGCCATGTCCCTCTAGCCATGTCCCTCACATATGCAGCCATGTCCCTCTAGCCATGTCCCTCACATATGCAGCCATGTCCCTCTAGCCATGTCCCTCACATATGCAGCCATGTCCCTCTAGCCATGTCCCTCACATATGCAGCCATGTCCCTTCAGCCATGTCCCTCTAGCCATGTCCCTCACATATGCAGCCATGTCCCTATAGCCATGTCCCTCACATATGCAGCCATGTCCCTCTAGCCATGTCCCTCACATATGCAGCCATGTCCCTTCAGCCATGTCCCTCACATATGCAGCCATGTCCCTTCAGCCATGTCCCTCACATATGCAGCCATGTCCCATGTCCCTTCAGCCATGTCCCTCACATATGCAGCCATGTCCCATGTCCCATGTCCCTTCAGCCATGTCCCTCCAGCCATTTCCCCCATACCTTTGCCGCCAAAAGCCACCGCATGGAGAAAATCACAGCATTCATTTAAATAGCCCACGCGTATAGACACTCCCCCTTGCTCGGGATTGGACAGATCATGATCACCCATCCAATCCCGAGCAAGGGGGAGTGTCTATACGTGCGGGCTATTCAAATGAATGCTGCGATGTTCCCGCATGCCGTTTAACCCATGCGGCTGCTTTCGATGCGGCGGCGCGATGCGGCGGGGGGGGGAAGTATTCTATTTAGGTATCAGGGGTACTCCCGCAAATACTTGGTATCGGTCCCGATACCGATACTGGTATCGGTACAACCCTAATTATATAATATATATATGTGTATATATATATTATAGCTGTGGGTACAGCAGGGACGTGTGGTGAGGTCAGTGGCTGGTGAGACACTGGCTAGTATCCGAGCCAGATACATACAGGTTACATGCGCCGCAAACGTTAGAGCGAGAGCAATAATTCTAGCACTAGACCTCGTCTGTAACATCTAAACATGTAACCTGTAAAAATCTTTAAACCGTCGCCTACCTGATAGAGCATCTTTGGGATAAATTAGAGCAGATACTGTGAGCCAAGCCTTCTCGTCCACATCAGTGCCTGACCTCACAAATGCACTTTTGGAAGAATGGTCAAACATTCCCATAGACGCGCACCTAAACCTTGTGGACAGCCTTCCTAGAAGAGTTGAAGCTGTTATAGCTGCAAAGTGTGGGCCAGCTCAATATACTAACTCTAACTCTTAAAACCTAAAACTGGAATGTCATCAGTGGCAGCTGGTACTATATTTCTTGGGGGGGCCAGCAAACAAACCACCTGACTCCTCCTGTTCATTTGGACGAGCGGTCAAACCTCCCATCAACCCCCCACTGCTCGCCCATTAGCCCCAGACTTACCCTATTCAGTCCACGGGCAGCTTTGTCAGCTTCGTCCCCCTGCATCTCATCCTCGGAGCCTCCCCCCTGCTCCCAGCCAATATGATCGATTCTCCTCTCGGCCAATCGGGTCTTAAGACCCACTTCCTAATTGGCCGGGAAGAGAGGCAGGATGAAAATAGCAAATTAATATTCGCTATTTGTCACACAACTGGGTGGACTTGGGGGCGCAGTGCTTTGCACACCCTTTTTTTAAGCCAATTAGATTCTCAGGCTTAAAAAACAAACAAGGGCCCCTGTGCCCCTAATGGACCGGCTGCCACTGTATGCCATTAAAGTTCATGTGCATGTAAAGTACTTTTGGTAATGTAGTGAATGTCAGTACCTGTGACCAACACATTGCCTTAAAATAGGTTGTGAAAAGCTGGTCTTAGAGTGTAGAGCAGCCTTTCTCAACTGGGGTTCCTCCAAAGGTTGGTAGGGGTTCCAATGAGCAACTTCTGCCTCTCAGATGAGTAACTTCTGTCGCCAATGATCTTTTTAGCTATCTGTAAGGGGGGGGGGGTTCTTCCCAAGTACCACAAATGTAAGGAGCAATTTCCTCATTGGCCATCATACTAATATATCATAAGCTGTAGATATAATTACTACTATTAGAGATTCACTGAGCCCAGAATGTTATTTCAAGGTTATTAAAAAGGTTGAGAAAGGCTGGTGTAGAGGGAGCCTGTGGGTGTGAGAGATAAACAAGCACTGCAAGGGAATTTCCCTGAAATTCAGCTTTAAATTAACTCCATACAGAGCTTGGGTAGGCTTGTGTACAATCCCCAGTGATGAGAAATTATTTTTATTTTTCAAATATAATTCTGTGAAGTTTAAAGGGTCACTAAAGGAAACATTTTCTTTTTTAGCTAAATAGCTTCCTTTACCTTAATGCAGTGCTGTTTTCATGTCCTCATTGTTCGTTTTGGCTTTGATGTTGCTGTAATTCTGCTCTGATCTCCACACTTCCTGGTTGTCTCTTTCCTGATAACCACAGTACTGGGAGATTTCTCACTGTGGTCACTAATCAAGGAGGTGTGTGTAAAACCCCTCAGCGCCAATCCAGTTTGGTTTTACAAACCATCACTGCCCTCTATTGGCTCTCTGGCTCTGTACATCAGAGAGACAGGAAACAGCAAAAACTAAACTGAAAGTGCAGGCACATTATATGATTGATTTTTATCTATTTTTAGTCATTTTTAAAATGAATCGGTTAACTATTATGTCTCTATACCCTGTAACTAGTAATTTCAGCAAAAAAAAAAAATTCCTTTACAACTCCTTTAAGTTCCAATCGTTTCATTAATTATGATTTTTTATTTTTTTTAAGCCTTACAATTTTTATTGTTATTTTGCTGATGGTTCTGCAAGTTGTCTTAGCTGGGAAGTTCTTTCTACAAAATAAAATATCACCAGAAGATAAACAGAAGCCCCTAGCTCTAAATAACAGGTATTATTTCTACTCTATTATTTGTAAATGCAATTTATAACATATGTATTCTTGGGGAATACACATTTCTCAATTAACCACTTAACCCCCGGACCATATTGCTGCCCAATGACCAGAGCACTTTTTGCGATTCGGCACTGCGTCACTTTAACTGACAATTGCGCGGTCGTGCGACGTGGCTCCTAAACAAAATTTGCGTCCTTTTTTGCCCACAACTAGATCTTTCTTTTGGTGGTATTTGATCACCTCTGTGTTTTTTTGTTTTTTTTGCGCTATGAACAAAAATAGAGCGACTATTTTGAAAAAAATTCAATATTTTTTACTTTTTGCTATAATATCCCCCAAAAATAGATAAAAAAAAAATGTTTCCTCAGTTTAGGTCGATACGTATTCTTCTACCTATTTTTCGTTAAAAAAATCGCAATAAGCGTTTATTGATTGGTTTGCGCAAAAGTTATAGCGTTTAAATAGGGGATAGTTTTATGGCATTTTTATTAATATTTTTTTTTTACTAGTAATGGCGGCGATCAGCGATTTTTTTTTTTTTTTTTTTTTTTTGTACTGCGACATTATGGCGGACAGTTTTGACACATTTTTGGGACCATTGGCATTTTTATAGCGATCAGTGCTATAAAAATGCATTGATTACTATAAAAATGCCACTGGGAGGGAAGGGGTTAACACTAGGGGGCGGGGAAGGGGTTAAGTATGTTCCTGGGTGTGTTCTAACTGTATGGGGGGGTGGACTCACTAGGGGAAATTACTGATCTTCTGTTCATACATTGTATGAACAGAAGATCAGCATTTCTCTCCCTGACAGGTCCTCGCTCTGTACCGAGCAATCGCGGGTGCCCGCCAGGCACGCGCACGGGACTCGGGGACGAGCAGGGGGCGCGCGTGCACACCTCAGGCGGCGTGCACGCGCCCCTAGTGGCCACTAAGAGAGCCGACGTAGAGCTACGGGCTCTTGCGCAGGGGAGCCAAACTGCCGCCATAAAACTGCTGCGGCTGGTCGGCAACCAGTTAAAGGTAATTTCTTAGGCCTGCCATAGACGGATCAAAATTTGGCCGGTTCAGCAAGAATAAGACGAATTTCAATCCATCTATGGGCAGACTGGTTGTACTGAAATCGATCTATCAATCAACTTTAACTTCAATCAACTTCAACAACCATTCAACCATTCAACAATTTTTGATTTGCACAATCACTGCCAGCAGCTATAGCAGCCAGTAGTCATTGTATTCTGCCGTTGGAGAAGGCTACCTGTGCTCTCTGCCGGCAGAACACATTAGCGCTGCATTGACAGTGTTGATGAGGGTATCAAGCAATTTTCTTTCCTTCAACTACAGGTTGAAGGAAAGAAAATTGCTTAACCACTTCAGCCCCAGAGGATTTGGCTGCCCAATGAACGGGCCATTTTTTTGGGTGCAACATCACACGGCGGTCGTGTGATGTTGCACCCAAACAACATTGACCTGCCTTTTTTCCCCACAAATAGAGCTTTCTTTTGGTGGTATTTGATCACCTCTGCGGATTGATTTTTTTGTGCTATAAACAAAAAAATAGCGACAAATTAAAAAAAAAAGTATATTTTTTAACTTTTTTCTATAATAAATATCCCCCAAATATATATATAAAAAAAAAGTTTCCCTCAGTTTAGGTCGATATGTATTCTACATATTTTTGGTAAAAAAAATCGCAATAAGCGTATATAGATTTTTTGCCCAAAAGTTATAGGGCCAGATTCAGGTAGGAGCGCGTATCTTTGTTCGGGCGTAGCGTTTCCTATTTACGCTACGCCTCCACAACTTTGACAGGCAAGTGCATTATTCACAAAGCACTTGCTCCGTAAGTTGAGGCGGCGTAGCGTAAATTGGCCGGCGTAAGCCCGCCTAATTCAAATGTGTAAGAGGTGGGCGTGTTTTATGGAAATGAGCCGTGACCCCATGTAAATGAAGCACCGATCAGACGGCGAATGCGCGCGCATGCTCAGTTTCCCTAAGTTACGCTGGCTCAATGCCTGTGACGTGAACGTAACCTACACACAGCCCCATTCCCGTACGCAAACGACGTAAAAAGATACGCTTGTTCCGACGTCCATACTTTGCATTACCTGCGCCTGCTATACCAGGGGTAACCTTACGCCGGACATAAGCCTAACGTAAACGCTGTAAATGTTAATTTTTTTTTTTTAAGGCTATTATCTGATTAATAATAGATAACAAATATCTCAACATCACAACTATGTAAAATAGTAGTATTGCCAGTTATTTCCCAGTTACATTTTTTGTTTTCCTTTTTAGAAAAGCCTTCCATAATTTCAATTATTTCTTCTTCTTCTACAATGTAATCCTTGGTTTGAGCGCTTGCCTATTTCGACTCTTCTGTAGTTTGATTTTGGGGACTTGGCTGATTGCAAGGATTGACAGGACAATACTGCAACGTGGATATGAGTCAGCTGACATGGGTAAGATATTTGATTGGTTAGGGTGATTAGTTTTACATAGAATTCATGTAGAGGCATTGTAGAGGCATTCAATATTTTTCCAGGCCAGATGCCCTTCGTTTTCCAGCAGGAGTCTAGGTAGCAAAGATGGTGAGGGCTGTGCTGCATGTTTATATACCCTGGTCAGGAACTAGTAGTCTGGTTGGAATTAAATTGTTAGAAGGTAGCATTTTTTTTTGAGGGGGGGGGGGGGGGCAGTAGGCAGAGAAGCCCAAAATTATATCCAGAGATCAGCAGCCTGGCTGGTCAAATAAGGAAATGTTTAGGTTTTAATATCAAATGTTGTTATTGTCATTATTTTTTACACTTTTTATTTCAAGTTCAACAGTTTTAGCATATTAAGCTTTTTCACCCAGTAAAAAAAAAGCTTTGTGAATAAGATATTAAAATGACAATGGAAAAAATCTAGGTATTATGGATGCCTAAGGCTAGGCTAGTTACATAGTTAGCTAGATTGAAAAAAGACACAAGTCCATCCAGTTCAACCATAAAAAATAAATAAATAAACAAAATAAAACAAACACAGTACAATCCCATACACCCAACTACATACACACAGTTGATCCAGAGGAAGGCAAAAAACCCCAGCAGAGCGATGATCCAATTTGCTACAGGAGGGGAAACAATTCCTTCCTGATCCCCCGAGAGGCAATCGGATTTACCCCGGATCAACTTTACCTACAAATCTTAGTACTCAGTTATATTACATGCATTTAGGAAAAAATCCAGGCCCTTCTTAAAGCAATCTACTGAGCTGGCCAGAACCACCTCTGGAGGGAGTCTGTTCCACATTTTCACAGCTCTTACTGTGAAGAAACCTTTCCATATTTGGAGGTGAAATCTCTTTTCCTCCAGACGTAAAGAGTGCCCCCTTGTCCTCAGTGTTGACCTTAAAGTGAATAACTCAACACCAAGTTCACTATATGGACCTCTTATATATTTGTACATGTTGATCATATCCCCCCTTATTCTCCTCTTCTCAAGAGTGAATAAATTCAGTTCTTCTAATCTTTCCTCATAGCTGAGCTCCTCCATGCCTCTTATCAGTTTGGTTGCCCTTCTCTGCACTTTCTCCAGTTCTCCAATATCCTTTTTGAGAACTGGTGCCCTAAACTGGACTGCATATTCCAGATGAGGTCTTACTAATGATTTGTACAGGGGCAAAATGATATCTCTCTCTCCGGAGTCCATACCTCTCTTAATACAAGAAAGGACTTTGCTTGCTTTGGAAACCGCAGCTTGGCATTGCATGCCATTATTGAACTTATGAGCTAGTGTGGGAGGGTATGTAAATCGCAGACGTTCCCATGGCAAAAAGTGCTACTGTTTAGCAGACACGCAAGGGTAAGAATTAATGGCACCCCCACACATTGCAAACGCACGTCTCTGTGTAGCTGCGGCTTTAGAAAAGAATCAGCAAACATTACCCTGTGTTTACCACAGGTAAAGCAGCCAGTTCAGATGAATGGGCTGCTGTGCCCATGCAAACATGTCTGCAAGAGAACCGCATAAATGTGAACCTAGCCTAAACCTTGTTTCTTCTGATGATTTAAAAGTGTTTGTGAGCTTGTTGGCATTTGCATTAGTCCTCTCATTCCTCTTCAGAGGGTGTTTGACAGGCAGTGAGGAGAGGTTATGTCACCTCATCACTTAAGTATAAAAAAATGGGTCTAGTTTAATGGTGGACCAGTATGGAAATTCTTGGAAATTCGAGAAAGTGTTGAAGAGTCTCAAGGCTGTGGGCTGTCTGAGCAGTCCCGGGCCAGATGTCACACAGACAACGAGCAGAGTGAAGCCACCTCCCCTCCAGTGTTTGTGTACACAGGGGGAGGGAATCTGCTGTGCCTATGCCGTGCTGATGGATGATCTGAGGTACTGAATGGGATGGGGGAGGGGGTCCGTCTGTGCTGAAGGGGGGGTTTGTGCTGAATGGGGGTCCATCTGTGCTCAAGGGGGGTCTGTGCTGAATGGGGGGCTGTGCTGAAGGGGAGTCCATCTGTGCTGAATGGAGGGGTTTGTGCAGAGTGGGGGGTCTGTGATAAAGAGGGGTCTATCTGTGCTGAAGGGGGGTCTGTACATTCTCTAGGCTATATTTATATGGGCATGGAGTGAAGCTGAATTATCGCAAGAGCAATTTCACACTGCCAGCTGGCCGCGTTATCAGTAAAGCGCCGCTTTACCATTGTTTTAGCTGCGCTATTTGGCCGCTAGCAGGGTGCTTTTAACCCCTGCTAGCGTTTGAAGAAAGGGTTAAATGCGACTGTGTATCGCCACTGCGGAAGCGGACGCCCATGCACCCAATCAAGATGTTTGGGATATAACCAAAAAAGGGCATACTCAAGAATACTCAATACCCTGAGAAAGACCCCAGAGCAAACAGCAGTCAATACCTTCCCATGTGGACAACCAGCAGATAATTAATAGGAAAAAGCACTAGGAGTTGTACTTGAAAAAGGATGGGCCAGATTCAGAGAGCCGTAACTCCTGTCTAACTAGTGTTAGACTGGAGTAATTTCAAATTACGCGCGTTTTTTAGCTAGTCGGAAACCTCAAACCATGAATAGACGGCTGCGGGCTTCAATTCGACTGGATTACGTGTTCGTACGCCTTCGGATCTACGCTGCAATAAAATTGCGGCCACTGGGTAGACTTCCCGTCGTTTTCCGCGTCGGGGTATGCTAATGAGCTTTTGCCGGCGATCCCCGAAATTACGATCTTCAATCGCAATCTCTTACGGCATCTTTAGTCATCTTTTTTTTGCATAACACTATAACAGCTTTTTGCTGCTCTAATATTAGACAGCCCATGTTAAGTATGGCCGTCGTTCCCGCGTCGAATTTCTACATTTTCCGACGTCTTTTATTATTTTTGAAGTAAAACGTCCGGGAATAGGAATGTCCATAAACGACGGTACTCAAACAACGAATGACGTAACGACGTGATTTCGCGCAATGCACGGCGGGAAATTTTTGAACGGAGCATGCGCAGTTCGATTGCCGCGGGGACGCGCCTAATTTAAATTCTTCACGCCTCCTAATCGCGTATTTCGATTACGCGGCGAGAAATAGACTACAATGCCGCCGTAGCGCAAAAATCTACCAGAATGTAGAGCCTGGTAAAATACGGCAGCGTAGAGTATTTCGATTACGCAGAGCAAAATTAAGTGTATCTGAATCTGGCCCGATATCTTTATTAACAAAATCTATAAACTTTAACGATCATACAAAAATAATCAAACATTTATAAATCTACCACTCCTAATGATTTAAAGCAAAAACCTTCACCATAGTCTTATAAAATAAACCCAGTGACGCCTTATCACTGCCTGTTTTAACCCCTAAAAACCTGCACCACCAGCCACATTGCATATGGTTGCAGGGCATTTGCAGCGTGAACCCACTTAATTGAATTTCTGTTTTTTTTTTTTTTTTTATTCTGGATGTGGGCAACAGTCATCCAGTTCCATGGTGGATACACAATGTTGGGTAGGCGTTGTGTATTTACCTGTCCTTTACAGTTTAAAGGGGAGAAGGTGAGGAACAGAAAAATTTGACTACTGCGTGTTTTTTTTTTACCAAAAAACAGAATTGACCGAAAACCATTAGTTTCCCTTTTATATGTACTGTATAAGACAGCACAACTTACATATTGGAAATACTAACTTATTCTCTTGAATTTTTTCAAGGTTACAAAACATGGATTGGGATGATATTTGTGGATCATTATCATACAAACCCAGTTCTTGTATGTTTTTGCAACATTCTTCTTACAACAAAAGCTGAAAAAAGACTGAGAGCATTAACAACATATTGTAATGGTTCATCAGGTAAGTAAGATTATAAATTAATTAATAATGTACAGTTGCAATAAAAAGTATGTGAACCCTTTTGGAATGATACGGATTTCTGCACAAATTGGTCATTAAATGTGATCTGATCTTCATCTAAGTCACAACAATAGACAATCACAGTCACACAAATAATTAAGGTAACCGTATTTTTATTGAACACACCATGTAAACATTCACAGTGCAGGTGGAAAAAGTATATGAACCCCTAGACCAGGGATATGCAATTAGTGGACATCCAGCTGTGGCAAAACTGCAAGTCCCATCATGCCTCTGCCTCTGGGTGTCATGCTTGTGGCTGTCAGATTCTTGCTATGCCTCATGGGACTAGTAGTTCTGCAACAGCTGGAGGTCCACTAATTGCATATCTATGCCCTAGACTAATGACATCTCCAAGAGCTAATTGGACTCCTGTTGGCTGACACCTCACTCCAATCAATGAGATGAGATTGGAGGTGTTGGTTACAGCTGTTCTGCCCCATAAAAACACACACCAGTTCTGGGTTTGCTTTTCACAAGAAGCATTGCCAGATGTGAATGATGCCTTGCACAAAAGAACTCTCAGAAGACCTACTATTAAGAATTGTTGACTTGCATAAAGCTGGAAAGGGTTATAAAAGTATCTCCAAAAGCCTTGCTGTTCATCAGTCCATGGTAAGACAGATTGTCTATAAATGGAGAAAGTTCAGCACTGCTGCTACTCTCCCTAGGAGTGTCTGTCCTGTAAAGATGACTGCAAGAGCACAGCTCAGACTGCTCAATGAGGTGAAGAAGAATTCTATAGTGTCAGCTAAAGACTTACAAAAGTCTCTGGCATATGCTAACATCCCTGTTAGTGAATCTACGATACGTAAACCACTAAACAAGAATGGATTTCATGGGAGGATACCACAGAGGAAGCCACTGCTGTCCAAAAAAAAAACATTGCTGCACGTTTACAATTTGCACAAGAGCACCTGTGTGTTCCACAGCAGTACTGGCAAAATATTCTGTGAACAGATGAAACCAAAGTTGAGTTGTTTGGAAGAAACATACAACACTATGTGTGGAGAAAAAAAGGCACAGGACACCAACATCAAAACCTCATCCCAACTGTGAAGTATGGTGGTGGGGGCATCATGGTTTGGGGCTGCTTTGCTGCGTCAGGGCCTGGATGGATTGCCATCATCGAAGAAAAAATGAATTCCCAAGTTTATCAAGACATTTTGCAGGAGAACTTAAGACCATCTGTCCACCAGCTGAAGCTCAACAGAAGATGGGTGTTGCAACAGGACAACGACCCAAAGCATAAAAGTAAATCAACAACAGAATACGCCTTCTGGAGGGGTCCCAGTGAGAGTTCTGACCTCACCCCGATTTAGATGCTGTCGCATGACCTCACGAAAGCTATTCACACCAGACATCCCAAGAATATTGCTGAACTGAAACAGTTCTGTTAAGAGGAATGGTCAAGAATTACTCCTGACCGTTGTGCACATCTGATCTGCAACTACAGGAAACGGTTGGTTGAAGTTATGCTGCCAAATGAGGTTCAACCAGTTTTTTAATCCAAGGGTTCACATACTTTTTACACCTGCACTGTGAATGTTTACATGGTGTGTTCAAATAAAACATGGTAACATTTTAATTCTTTGTGTGTTATTAGTTTAAGCAGACTTTGATTGTCTATTGTTGTGACTTAGATGAAGATCAGATCACTTTTTTTGACCAATTTGTGCAGTAATCCATATCATTCCAAAAGGGTTTACATACTTTTTATTGCAACTGTATACCATCATTTCAGTCAGCAAAAATAATTATGTTCTAAACATTGTGACATGTCATGATTGTTGGAACTAGTGGTACAAATACTATTAAAGTCTATCAATGCTCATTTTTTAGCATAAAACTATTCTAATGCCGCGTACACACAATCAGTTTTCCCGTCAGAAAAACCTTGAATGTTTTTCCCTGATGGAATTCCACTCAAGCTTGTCTTGCATACACAGTCACACCTCATCAAGAACGCGGTGACGTACAACACATACGACGAGTCGAGATCAATGAAGTTCAATAGGCAGGTCGGCTCTTCTACTTGATTCTGAGCATGCATTGTTTTCTTGCATGTCGGAATTCCATACAGACGAACAGTTTTTTCACTAGGAATTTTTTCCGTAGGGAAAATAGAGAACCTGCTCTCAAACTTTTGCTGGTGGGAAATTCTGACAGAAAAAGTCAGATGGAGCATACACACGGTCGGAATTTCCATCCAAAAGCTCAAATCTGACTTTTTTTCGACAGGAAAACCAATCGTGTGTACGCGGCATAACAGTTTTTCCAGGATGGCTATGTGGCAAAAAGTTAATGTTAAAGTTAATTTAATATGTGCTGAATATTGGGAGTGGTTAAAAAGGAACTTCTAAAATCATATACTTATGCTGGCTGCATTTTTAAATATTTTTTAAAATATTTTTTATATGAATGTGCCTGATGTTTAGATTTAGTTATCTTCTAAACATTTGTATTAGGAGAAGGATAGGGGCAGCCTATTAACATGTACAGTATATGGAGCCCTTACACAACGTTTTAATTTCTATGCTAATCTTTTTTTCAACACTAAGACCGGCGCCATGGGCGGTTTGAAGATTGGTGTCATGGATTTGCAGTAATGTTTGTGTGTCAGATTACCTCCTCCATGTGTTCACCTTAGAGGCCAGTCACTCTCACCTGGCTGCTTAAATAATCTCTCCTCTAACAAGGCTCCACCCCAGACCCTATCAGGGAACCCTATATTAACCTGTACACTGCAAGCCAGCCTTGCTGATCAACGTTGTTTGTTAAGCACTGTGTGTTTGGGTTCCTGCTTGCCGTGTTCCACGTTTATCTCTGTGTACCGATCTTGGCTTGTCCCCGACTATTCCTGTTTTCTTGTGACCCTGCCCTTTGGCCTGTCCCTTGTTTATCCTGTCTGGTTGTCGCCCTGACCTTGGCTTACCCCTCACTATCTCTTGTATTCTGAGTGGCTGCTTCCCCTCTCTCCTCTCTGCCCTACGGAGTGTGAGCTAGGGGACTCTGGGGGCCGCGACCTGGATTCAGTTGCAGCTAAGGCCATCCTCACCACTAGAGGCTCTGGTGAATACCTGCTGGATCTTAGACTCTGCACCCCGGGGAATATTAGGCTCAAGCTTCCTGTGGGATCCCTGTTTGTGCTCCAGTGGACATGCCTCCCATATCCACTCTGTGTTCCATCCGCAGCAGTCTGCCATAGGGTTCACTACCTTGTGGTGCACTCCTGACTCCAATGGGGTGCATCTGTCATCTGGCCACAGGTGACCTGACACTCGGCCAGTTTAACAGAACCGGCCAAGATTCAAACCATGTATGGATAGGCTGCATGTGCCAAATTGATTGACCGATCAACTTGGGTACAACAAGCCTGCCGGATTTAACATATAATTATCGCCAGTGGCTGGTATAGGGGAATCAAGCAAGTTTCTTTCCAGCAACTCTGAACTGCAATTACAGATATCATAATTTGCTTTGAAGTCGGAGAAGTAGACACAAGGCTGTAACTAGTAAGTACAGGGTGAGCATTGACAGAGCACGGCACTGACTCTGACATTGGAAACATCAACCTCAGGAATCAATGGTAGGGATAAAACAATATGGGTTAAAGGGTCACTAAAGGAAAAAAAAAATTTTGCTGAAATGAATGTTTACAGGGTATAGAGACATAAAAGTTAACCGATTCCTTTTCAAAATGATTAAAAATAGATAAAAATCAATCATATAATGTGCCTGCAGGCTTGTTTCACTTTTGAACTGGCTTCATGTTTCTGCAAAGTAGAAATAGAAACACAGAACAAAAACAAACAAATCCAGGGCAGTGTTTTGTTTTTAAAATGAATCTGATTGGTTCTGGGAAGTTTTAGACACACAGTAATGACAGCTTAAACCATCGTGAGAAAGCTCCCAGTATGGTGCTTATAAGGAAACAGACAAGCAGGAAGTGTGGAGAACAGAGCAGGTTAACAGCAACTTCAAAGCAAAAACAAACAATAAGGACATGAAACCAGTACTGCAGTAAGGTAAGGGAAGCTATTTAGCTAACAAAAAAAAATTCCTTTAGTGACCCTTTAAGACTGGTGCTGAGACAAATGCTTCTTGAGGTTTTGGAAGGCAGATAAGGCTTCAGTGGAACAGGATAGGGGGTTAGCCCCTAATGGTGAGGACAGTAATAGAGGCCATGATAATAGAGAAGTTCTTGATAAGTTTCCATAAAACTTGTGGAGCTAAGAAAGCCTTATATGGTTTTAAGGCCTCTGGGTTGAACTCAACAGATGATGGTTTGAACCATGGCAGGGTCCATTGTGATTCCTGAATGTAGGAATATAGGGAGTGCTAGTGGAGTCAAGAATTGCCTGAACATGGTCATAATGTTCTAGGAATATTCATAGAGAACGAGTATATCAAAATTTCATTGAGGTATACCATAACAAAATGACCCAGGAAATTTTGAAACATTTTTCTTTAAAAACTCCTGAAAATGACTGGTACTGCCCAGTCTCCCTTCCATCAGAACACAATAACACAGCTAGTGTGTGGCTAGGCAAATTAGTTGTTTTTTTTCCGCTCGACTATGGCCAGCGTTATATTTACAAAAGACACTATGGAATCCGTTTAATGAGAGACCCCGTCTCCATCCTAAAAATTACAGGTAAAAGTATAGAAAAAATCCATCTTTGGGAATGGTCTGGCAACATGGTCTCTTTAGGATGTGCACATACAGAGCTCCTAAGGTCATTACCTCTCAGCATCAGACAACAATAAAGGACTATAAACTTTAACAGTATCTTAATCCTATTTATACATTCTTTATTTATTTCAAGATTTGCGTTACAGATTTTACATTTCATATCTTCCAGTTTAATGAACTGCTTGCCGACCGCCCACCGCAGTTATACAGCGGGACGTGGCACTGCTGGGCGAGAGCACGTAGCTCTACGTCCTATCTTTTTCGGCCGCTAGGGGGGCGCACGATCGCCGCCGGGCACGCACGCACGCTCATTCGTTACAGAGCGGGGAACGAGAGCTATGTGTGTAAACACATAGCTCTCGTTCCTGTCAGCGGGGGAAACGCTGATCTTCTGTTCATACAATGTATGAACAGAAGATCAGTGATTCCCCCTAGTGAGGCCACCCCCCCCCCCCTTACAGTTAGAACACACCAGGAACACACTTAACCTCTTCCCTGCCCCCTAGTGTTAACCCCTTCACTGCCAATGGCATTTTTATAGTAATTCAATGCATTTTTATAGCATTGATCGCTATTTAAAAAGGCCAATGGTCCCAAAAATGTGTCAAAATTGTCCGATGTGTCCACCATAATGTCTCGGTGCTGAAAAAAAACGTTGATCGCCGCCATTACTAGTAAAAAAAATATATTAATAAAAATGCCATAAAACTACCCCCTTTTTTGTAAACGCTATAAATTTTGCGCAAACCAATCAATAAACGCTAATTGCGATTTTTTTTTTTTTTTTTAACGAAAAATATGTAGAAGAATACGTATCGGCCTAAACTGAGGAAAAAAAATGTTTTTTTAGATATTTTTTGGGGATATTTATTATAGCAAAATGTAAAAAATATTGAATTTTTTTCAAAATAGTCGCTCTATTTTTGTTTATAGTGCAAAAAATAAAAACCGCAGAGATGATCAAATAACACCAAAAGAAAGCTCTATTTGTGGGAAAAAAGGACACCAATTTTGTTTGGGAGCCACGTCGCACGACCGCGCAATTGTCAGTTAAAGCAACGCAGTGCCGAATCACAAAAAGTGCTCTGGTCAGGAAGGCGGTAAATCCTTCCCGGGGCTGAAGTGGTTAAAGTTGTTACACACACTAGAGGTAATGGTGGAGAGGAGTCCCCCCTTTCCCCCCACCATCCCCTCCCCTCTTGTCTGTTCACCCAAACCTCCTTTGGTTACCCTCCCTCCCCGTCTCCCTGCTCCAGGGAGAAAAAAAAAAAGCGCCTCCACCCTCTAGTCGGCCGTCCCGTCCCTCACCCCTCTCTATACTTCACATAAGGGGCCCACGTCGAGAGGTACATCTCATCTTGGTCTTTCATTGCCATAGTCAGGTTCTCCATTTGTTGTATCTCTGCCACACTAGCTAGCCATTGTGCTCTGAATGGAGGAGTTTCTTGTTTCCACAGGGCAGGGATACACGCCCTTGCGGCTATAATCAGATGTCTTATCAGTGAGTTTTTGTATTTTTCCGCTGATATTGGAATATCTAATATTAAAACCGCTGATGGTCTGTTTTCTAAATTAATTCCTGTAATCTCATTAATTGTCCTCATTACCATTTTCCAGAATTCCTGTATCTTTTCACATTCCCAGAAAATATGTATTAACGAGCCTTCCGCTTCATGACATCTCCAACAGACTTCTGATGTCTGAGGGTATATGCGACATAACATTACTAGTGTTCTATACCATCTCGTTAGTATCTTATATCCTCCCTCCTCGTATTTACTTGCTATAGATGCCTTATGTGTAAATCGTAAAATACTATTCTTTTGTTCTTGGGTAAATGTTAAACCCATAAATAATAAATAAGGTGTGCTGCGCTGCTAGAATTAATACATCAATAATATATGTGATATAGATGATAAAATATGCATTGAATACAAAAAGAGATATCTAAAAAACCAACACCAAGTGCTCCAATGTATAACAAAATAACATAAAAAAAGCAAACAGTGTTGACAAAGTTCATAAAGTGTTGGTATTCAGCTCCAGGGAAAATTCAAAATTCAGTGAGTTCAGAGAAATATCCCAAGTAGGAGATTGTGATTCTACAGGACAGAAGAGAGCCTCCACCTCCACCTCTTAATGCAGATCTGCTTACCAGATAGATATTAATCATAAGCATCAACAGCACATCTGGCTGGGTTGCCTTAGCGAATATCCACGTGGATTCCTGTGTGAATCTCCAAACTCAGTCTCAATGCGGCTGGGTCCCAAAAAGCAATCACTCCCAAAGTGTAGCCCAGAAAAGAAAAGGGATGCCAACATAGAGTAGTACCGTTTAAAAAATTTAATAAAAGAAATTCGTTTGCACTTACAAATATCGAATCCTTAGGGGAGCATATAAATAGTAAGCCGGCCGGCTCTCACAATCCGCCCGTCCTTCCGGATGGTCGTGAGGATAAAAACAATGGTGTCGTCAGCACGCCGTTCCTCCCTACGCCGTTTCGTCCAATAGCAGACTTCTTCCAGTGCCCCATCATGGCTTTTAGAATCAAGGTCCAAACGACCAGTGCGACCCCCTCAGAGACTCACTTATGACTCACCAGGGAATAGCACAGAGGAAGCTGTAACTACTGTGCGAAGATCACCCGAGGTGTCCACCTTGACCACAGAAGTATCAAAGGACTTGTGTCCAACTCAGGCCATCAGCACACCTTGGTGGAGTGTCCCTCTACCCACCCCACTTGCTAGACGCTGTCATAAACTGCATCTATCTGCACGCAGTAAAGGTATTCAAGTAGTTTAGTATAAACTTTATATGTGCCTTTATATTGTATATGCTGTCTGTAGAACCTACAAACGCAGTTTACCCTTTGGAGGGACCCAAAGACTTTAAGTAGGGGGAGAATGTAGCCCTGTTGTTGATTTCAGCTCCTTTAAGAGAAAAGATATTGCAGCTGCAGGTGGAGCCGGAGAGCACAGCTTTGTGGGGATTGTAGACACAGCCACTGAGGAATTACAAATGAAAACTGATAATTAGACTACAGTTCCCAGAGTGCTACAGGAGAAAGACAGGAAGTGATGTCAGGTACAGACAGGACGTTCCGGGTGAGAGGGGAGTCGGATGTGAGGAGACAGGGAGAACAGACTGCTGTCGCTTGGGGGTGCCGCCTGTTTGTGGAGAGACTGTGCTGACTTGTCACACGTGCCTTCCTGAAGTGACATCTGCTACACAGGGTAAACGGCTGTTTGTTCCTGGCTGGAAGAGGATCCTCTGGGGCTGTGAGTAAGGTGCCACCCTGCTGAGAGGACACTGCGGGGGCGACTCGGCCCGGACGGACGCCAAATTTGATGACCAGAACCCCTGATGACATCAGACTCCAGCTCCTATATACAGCTCTTCATCGCAGAAGATAATTGCTGACATCCCTGCCGGCTACAGACGGACATCTCCCTCCGTGGATGGGTGAGAGGCCTCCGGCCCGTTGTCATTAACCATACACACAGATTTTTACCGTTCATATTGGGCCCCAACGTTGGCTAGCTGAAGAAACTACCACTGGCCAGTGGGTTAGGTACCCGGGTACATTGGGACTAAGTATATATATATATAAGTTCACAGTTAGAATAACCGCATTTATCGTTCATCACTGTTATGCTGGTGTCTCATATGCAGTCTCTGTGTTATGCTGTGTAGAGATAAATGTTGATGTTGTATATTGCTATTCAGATTATTATATATATATAGTAAATAGTTATTTAAACTCTCACAAGGTGTGCTGGTGTGCTGTGGATTCATTATTTGTGGTGTGTCACAGAGGTAAAACAGGAGACCCGATCATCCAGCGGCTCCTTCGGGGGTGAGCGCTACATATTCAATGCATATTTTATCATCTATATCACATATATTATTGATGTATTAATTCTAGCAGCGCAGCACACCTTATTTATTGCTTACATTTTGTTTATCTGACATTTGTGCTGCAGCAGCACCCACGTTTATTTTCATTTAAGATTGCTTGGTTTTGTCACCAATTTAATTTTTTTTGTTTTACATTAGACCTGCGCAATATTTCCCACTGTTTTTCAAATGTTAAACCCAGATCGCTCTCCCATGCTTGTATAAATGTAAATCCCTGTGGTATCCCTAAGTTAATTGGTATCGCATAAAAATAGGACAATGAGTGTCTTATTGAATCCCCTTCTAGGCATATCCGCTCAAATTTAGACGGATTTCTGACTTCTGTATACATATTTGCATTTTCCCAGAGAAATGCTTCTAACTGAAGCAGCCTAAGGAAGTCTAAATCTGGTATAGTTTCTTTTTCGATCTCGCTCCTTGTCTTTAACCTCTTATGTACCGCCGCATGTACATTTACGTCGGCAGAATGGCACCAACAGGCACATCAATGTATATATACGTTGGTGCCTAGACGTGGGTCGGGGGTCCGATCGGGACTGCCCCCCCACGGTACATGCGGCGGTCCGGTTACCTGGTCGAGCCATCCGTGCTGAGGGGGCGGTGGTTCGTTTTTGTCCGCCCCCTCCGGATTGCTCCCAGCCAATCTGCGCGCTCCCCCTGCGTGTCATTTCCTCCTCCTGTGTAAACACAGGAGGAGGAAGTGATGTGATCTCTGCTCTCTGCGTTTTTTTCAACCGCCGCTGAGGAGAGTTAACCCCTTGCGATTAACCCCCCCTCCCCCCTGTCAGTGTCACTGAATGCAGTAATCATATGTATGATCACTGCAGTTAGTGTCAGTGTGACAGGCAGTTAGTGTTGGGTCCAGGGTAGCCCCCGTACCCCCCCTAATAAAGTTTTAACCCCTTGATCACCGCCCTAGTTAACCCTTTCACTCCCTATTGCCAGTGTCACTAAGCGATAATTTTTCTGATCGCTGTATTAGTGTCGCTGTTTCCGCTAGGTAGCTATTTTTTTTTATTGCAAATTTTTATTTATTTTTTTACTAAAGACATGTGGCTAAATACATTTTGGCCTAAATGTTTGACTAAAATTTAGTTTATTTGATTTTTCTTATAACAAAAAGTAAAAAATATTGATTTTTTTTTTCAAAAAAGTCGCTCTATTTTTGTTTATAGCACAACAAATAAAAATCGCAGAGGCGATCAAATACCACCAAAAGAAAGCTCTATTTGTGGGAAGAAAAGGACGCAAATTTTGTTAGGGAGCCACGTCGCACGACCGCGCAATTGTCAGTTAAAGCGCTGCGGTCCTTTACCTGCATTTTGGTCCGGGTCTTAAGTGGTTAAACGGTTATTTTTTGAAAAATGGATGATCCTACTTAACTGTACCTAACTTACTAACTACCTAACAGTATCTTATCTTGATTACATTCCGTTTGATCCATCAGTCAGAACTTTAAAACTTTTGTTTTAAAATGTGCATGCACTATTTGGGGATGTCATCCTTTGCTATTTACATAGGTGTGCAAAGTTTAGAGTTATTCATTCAGTCCCAATTCACACTAATGTGACATGGGAATATGTGTGATATCGCATCAAAATATGCTTTATTCCTAATGGTTTTCCAAACACACCAGAAAATGCATGCTGCTAAATTTAAAGTGGAGGTTCACCTAAAAAAAAAATGTTTATCATTGCATTTAGGCTATTTAGTAGAATGAGAATCGGCGTTTTTTTTTTTTTTTTTAAATGCTAGCAGAACATACCTTTTTCTATATAGACGATTAATGCGGCTTCCGGGTATGGTCGTCAGGACTGGGCGTTTCTAATTGATTAACCGACGCATACAGCGCGTCACGAGTAGCTGAAAGAAGCTGAACGTCGGTGCGGCTCTATACGGCGCCTGTTCGGCTACTCGTGATGCGCTGTATGCGTCGGTCGGGATGCCTGTCAATCAATTAGGAACACCCAACCCCGACGACCATACCCGGAAGCCGCGTTGATCGTCTATATAGAAAAAGGTATGTCCCGCTAGCATTTTTAAAAAACAAACGCTGATTCTCATTCTAATAAATAGCCTAAATGCAATGATAAACATTTTTTTTTAGGTGAACCTCCACTTTAACAACAATGCAAAAAATGTGGTAAGGTGCGAATGGAGAAAAAAGCAGGTGTAAGTAAAGAAAGTTGCTCGATTCCCCCATCAACACAGTCAGTGTTGAAGGGGCAATCCCTTCTGCAGCGCTATCGTGTTCTGCCCGGGGAGCCTTTCCTGCCGACAGAACACACTGAGCTTCATTTTGGTGGTATTTGATCACCACTGGGTTTTTTTTATTCTTTGGTGCTATAAACAAAAAAAGGCTGACAATTTAAAAAAAACAAAAAAAAAAACAATATTTTTTTAATTTGTGCTATAATACATATAAATTAAACAACATTGAAACAATCAAATGTCTTCATAAATGTAGGTCAATATGTATTCTACTACATATTTTTGGTTAAAAAATCCCAATAATTGAAATTGGTTTGCGCAAAAGTTATAGCATCTACAAACTATGGTATAAACTGTACAGTATACTGGATTTTTTTATACTAGTAAAGGCAGTAATCACCGACTTATAGCAGTACTGCTATATTGCAGCAAACAATCTGACATTAACTGACACTTTTGACACTTTGTGGGAGCCTGTGCTAAAAATATGCACTGTCACTGTACTAATGAAACTGGCAGGGAAGGGGTTAACATCAGGGGCAATCAAAGGGTTAACTGTATGCTTAACTAGTGTTTTTGTGTAAACAGTATGGTGTTTTTCCTAAGGGATGTGTTGGATTTTATTCCCTGCTTTGCACCATATCCCTGCTGACAGGACAGAGCTCTGCATTGTTTACATGCGCAGTCGTCCATCCTGTGTCTCTGCCCGACGATCAGCAGGTGCCGGTGATCATCCGTTGGCCAGCACCTGCTGGTCGGCTTCTGCAGATGTGCAGAATCACGCACTGTATTTAGCCCCTTCACGACAAGGCAAGCAAAACAAGCTGGCTCGTCTGTCTGCCTGCTGCTGCTATGTTCACAGCATTGCAGGCGTGTCGCGCACAAATATTTCCCTTCGGTGAGATCGCTGCACTGCCCCCACCCCCCCTGCCTGTCTTATTCACACAAGATGAGAACCTCGGGCGCTCTGGACAAAGCGCCAGACTTTTTAAGTTAAGAAGTGGGTGATTGGTTGCTACGCAGTGGGGCGGTCCCAGCAATCAATCACTCACCTTTAACATAAAAAGTCCCGCCCATTGTCCAGGGCTGCCGTGCTTCTCATCTTGTGTGAATAAGGTAATGCTCTGTGGGAGTGCTGTGCTGTTATGAGGACAGGAGTCTACTATCGAGGAGGGTCTGTGATGGGGGACAAGTCTGTGAGGGGGTCAGAAACATAGCTCCTAAACACGATTTTAGGGCATTTAGACAACGGCCCATAAACTCCACTGCTGATAAACGTCCATCTGTGCATGGACACATAGTATAACATATAGGGAAGTTTATGGACTGTTAAAAAAAAAAAAATGCACACACTCCCAAAAACAGCTGTTTATGAGCTTCAGTGTGCATGGAGCCTGAATGCAAGGAATGTCCCTCACCAATGTGGAAGCACCATTCTAGCAATGACCAATGTGAATTTTAACAATATTTTCTTTTCTCATTATTATTTTTTGATTAATTTTAAAGAATATGTAAACCCAACGTTTCATGTTCAGAACACTGGCCTGCCGTACCATGTACTTGTACAAAAAAAGTATCCTGTTCTCTTTGTACTGCTTCCTTTGTGTGAAATCCCCGGTGCTCCTGCCAGCCCCCCTGCTTTCCTATTAAAATAGATCACACTAGGCATGAGAGCATAGAGTGGTCAGTATTCTAAAGGGTGAAACATCAAAGTTCTGTTTAGACCCCTGATATCTCACCAAACAAAAAATTTTAAAAATATATATTTTTAAAATAATATTGTAAAAATATATATATGGTGTGTGTGTGTGTGTGTGTGTATATATATATATAATGGTAAACAATAAATAAAACTGCTGACAACAGTGGCAGAAGAACTACCAGGGTCACAAAGGTTGCCCTGGTGTTCTGCCACTGGGCCCATAGGGAAGGGACATGGCCTTGCCTCTTGCTCTGGGTCCCTGAAGGTTCTAGTTACGCCCTGGTCTGATCTATATACTTACATATAAAATGCACTATTTATCTTTCGAGAAGTGTTCTACGGTGCTAAACCTCTTATCCAAATTCTAAATTGCTTCATTTGTAAAATTTCAAAAAGCACTTCCAGGTTTAACTAACCATATTTTAGCTATATAAGTTCACTCATAGTAGTATGTATGCTTTTCTATATTTTATTCAAGACTAAGGCCGCGTACACACAATGAGACATGTCCGCTCAAACATGTCCGATGGACCGTTTGCAGCGGACATGTCTCAAAATCCCCGCCGCCAGACAGCGCGATGACGTGGCGGTGACGTTGACGCTGCCACGTCACCGAACCAGGAAGTGAAAAAACTTCCACGCATGCGTCGAATCCATTCGACGCATGTGCGGGCAGATATGTCTGCTGGTTAGTGTACTTGCTTTAAAATTTAACCGATGACTCTTTCACAAATGTACTCTCTTTTAAATTCACCCCCCACGCAGCCTAGCTTCAGATTTTTAGAGAGATGGGAGTCGGACCTGAACCGGACTTTCTCAGTAGTACAGAAACAGCGTATCGTCACCTTAGCTATAAAATCCTCCTCCTGCACTAGAATTCAGGAAACTCATTTTAAACTTTTCTCCAGATCCCTTCCCTGTCCGACCGATTTGAACAAATCTGTCTGCTGGCATTTTGGTTTGCTCGCGTGTACACACGAGCAAACCAAAATCCCCGCCAGCAGACAGCGCGCTGACGTGTCGGTGATGTGGCGGTGACGTTGACGCCGCCACGTCACCGCACCAGAAAGTAAAACACTTCTGCGCATGCGTCGAAACCATTCGGCACGTGTGCGAGAAGACATGTCTGCTGGTTAGCGTACTAACCAGCAGACATGTCGGGCGGACGGGTTCCCAGCCAGCAGATTTCAAAGCATGCTTTGAAATCTGTCGGGTGGCCAAATCCGTCTGTTTGCCCGTACACACGATCGAATCTGTCTGCTGAAACGGTCTAGCAGATCGTGATCGTGTGTACGAGGCCTAAGAGTCCAAGTGGCAGCCTTATCATACTTTTTGGACAAAAGCCTCTCAGCGGACCCTCTCATCAAGAGATTCCTGACGGCTAGGGACAGACTTTCTCCTGTGCAGGTTTCCAGGGTTCCCTCATGGGACCTCTCCCTGGTCCTGGATCAGCTGACTAAGGCACCATTCGAGCCTATAGACAGCATTTCTGTTAAATTTCTTACAATTAAGTTTACTTTTTTGTTAGCCATCACATCTGTCAAAAGAGTTGGAGACATGCATGCTTTTTCTATCAAGAAACCCATTCTTCGGGTTTTTGAAGATAGGGCGATTTTGACTCAGGACCCTCTGTACCTTCCCAAGGTGGCAACCAGGTTCCATAGATCTCAGGAAGTGATACTTCCTTCTTTTTGCGCAAATCCCAGCAATGAAAAGGAAGCCACTTTCCATTGCTTGGATGTAAGACGCTGCCTTTTAATTTACTTAGAGAGGGTTAGTGAGTTCAGAGCTTCCCCTCACCTTTTAGTTCATTTCTCAGGTCAGAGAAAGGGTCAACAGGCAACTAAGGCTTCTATATCCAGATGGATTAGGCAGGCTATCTCCTTGTCCTACACACAGGCAGGTAGGCCACTTCCTACTATCAAGGCTCATTCCACGCGTTCTCTGGCAGCCTCCTGGGCAGAAAGGGCAGGAGCTTCCATAGAGCAGATCTGTAGAGCGGCGACCTGGTCAAGCCAGAGTACGTTCCTCAGACATTACAGAGACGAACTGCTGTCTCCACAGGACCTGATGTTTGGTAGGAAGGTCTTACAGACGGTGGTCCCGCCCTAAGGTAGGCCTGAGGTTACTGGCTTTTCTCTCAGGGTGCCGTCCTGAAAGACGAGGGAGAAATTACCAGTTATTTATCGGTAGCTGGATTTCTACGAAGTCTTACAGGATGGCAGGCCTACTTCCCTCCCTTTTACTTCTATCTAAATTCCTCCTCTTCTTAGTTTTTCTATACCGTGTTCTAAAGAGCAGTTACTTATCTTAAACTGAGGCACACGGGAGGGGTGGGGCCTTTTAAACCTCATTTTTGATTGTGTTTCCTGTCAGGTGAGCCAGTCTACTCTCAGGGTGCCGTCCTGTAAGACTTCGTAGAAATCCAGCTACCGGTAAGTAACTGGTAATTTTTTCTGGAGCAGCGATTTTAATAATGCTTAAAGTGAAAAAAAATGAAAAGTTCCTTTAAATATCACACCTGCTGGGTGTCTATAGTAGTGGCACGTGTTCAGGGCTGGTGCAAGGATTTTTGACACCCTAGGCGAAACCTTATTTTGCCACCCCCTTTGCTCCTCCCCTGACCCCACCCCCTTTGTGCTTGCCCTGACCTGCTTTGACCCTGCTCAAAAACAAAATAAAAATACCTTCAAAGTTGCTGCTTTCTCCACAAACCAAACTTCTCCTGCAATCCTCACTCCCAGCACCCTGCCATCCTGCTCCCAGCAATCCTCACTTCCAGCACCCTGCCATTCCTGCTCCCAGCAATCCTCACTTCTAGCACCCTGCCATTCCTGCTCCCCGCAATCCTCACTCCCAGCACCCTGCCATCCCAGCTCCCAATATCCTGCCATCGCTTACCCCAGCCTGCCACCTCTGTGACATGTGACAGCTAATGTGTTTAGGTGCTATCAAACAGAAAACATGCAGTTACAGCAAATGCGTTTACGTGCGATTACACAGAAAACTTGCACTTACAGTAAATGCGCTTACATGCGATTACACAGCAAACTTGCACTTACAGTAAATGCGCTTATGTGCGATTACACAGCAAACTTGCACTTACAGTAAATGCGCTTACGTGCGATTACACAGCCAACGTGCACTTACAGTAAATGCGCTTACGTGCGATTACACAGCAAACTTGCACTTAAAGCAAATGCGCTTAGGTGCAAATAAGCAGGACAATTGCAGTAACACCCAGTATGTTTAGGTGTAAACTAAACACAGCACACAGCCACAGGCAATACAACACATTAGAGCACTGCAGCTATGCACAATCTCCTGCCTGACAAATACTAATAGCAGATCTAGCTAAGCTATACAGTGTATAAATATATGTACAACTCCTAAGGATGTATATATATTCTCTACACACTGTAATAAAGCTAAACTGACTAGCCTGCTCTATCTAGCTAGCTAAAAACATAATCTCTCTGTCTCTCTGACTGCTCTCTTTAACAAAGCCGGAACACACTACACAAGGCCGCCCGGAAGGCGGCCTTTTATAGTGTGGGGCGTGTGCTAAAGCCCTGAGCCATAATTGGCCAAAGCATCCAGGCTTTGGCCAATTATGGCTCTTTGTTTTTTGGGCGCTGTGATTGACCAAGCATGCGGGGTCATGGTGCATGCTTGGCCAATCATCAGCGTGCAACGCCGCAGTGAATCATGGGCCGACGCGCGTCACTCGAATTTGTCGCGAACGACCCGTTTTTCGACGAACATTCGAACAGGCAATGTTCGAGTCGAACATACGTTCGTATCAAATGTGAAGCTCATCCCTATCAATCAACTGTGTTTACTCTTTTTAAATCATAATGACAACAGAAACTACCCAAATGACCCTGATAAAAAGTTTACATACCCTGGTGATTTTGGCCTGATAACATGCACACAAGTTGACACAAAGGGGTTTGAAGGGCTATTAAATGTGACCATCCTCACCTGTGATCTGTTTGCTTGTAATTAGTGTGTATAAAAGGTCAATGAGTTTCTGGACTCCCGACAGACCCTTGCATCTTTCATCCAGTGCTACACTGACGTTTCTGGATTCTGAGTCATGGGGAAAGCAAATGAATTGTCAAAGGATCTGCAGGCAAATGTAGTTGAGCTGTATAAAACAGGAAAGGCATATAAAAAGATATCCAAGGAATTGAGAATGCCAATCAGTGTTCAAACTCTAATCAAGAAGTGGAAAATTAAAGGTTCTGTTGAAACCAAACGGTGGTCAGGTAGACCAACTAATTTTCAGCCACAACTGCCAGAAAAATTGTTTGGGATGCAAAGAAAAACCCACAAATAACTTCAAATTAAATACAGGACTCTCTGAAAACATGTGGTGTGGCTGTTTCAAGATGCACAATAAGGCGGCACTTGAAGAAAGATGGGCTGCATGATCGAGTCACCAGAAGAAAGACATTACTACGCAAATGCCACAAAATATCCCGCCTTCAATACACCAAACAGCGCAGAGACAAGCCTTAAACCTTCTGCCACAAAGTCATTTGGAGCGATAAGACAAAAAATTTGCTTTTTGGCCACAACCATTAACGCTACATTCGGAGCGGAGTCAACAAAGCCTATGATGAAAGGTACACCTTGCCTACTGTGAAACACGGAGGTGGATCACTGATGATTTGGGGATGTGTGAGCTACAAAGGCACAGGAAATTTGGTCAAAATTGATGGCAAGATGAATGCAGTATGTTATCAAAAAATACTGGAGGAACATTTGCATTCATCAGCCAGGAAGCTGAGCATGGGACGTACTTGGACATTCCAACATAACAATGATCCAAAACACAAGGCCAAGCTGACCTGTCATTGGCTACAGCAGAATGAAGTGAAGGTTCTGGAGTGAACATCTAAAGCCTCGTACACACGATCAGTCCATCTGATGAGAACGGTCCGAAGGACCATTCTCATCGGTTAACCAATGAAGCTGACTGATGGTCTGATGTGCCTACACACCATCGGTTAAAAAAACGATTGTGTTTGAACGCGGTGACGTAAAACACAACGACGTGCTGAAAAAAATGAGGTTCAGTGCTTCCAAGCATGCGTCGACTTGATTCTGAGCATGCGTGGATTTTTTAACCAATGGTCGTGCCTGCTAACGATCGATTTTGACCTATCGGTTAGGGATCCATCGGTTACATTTTAAAGCAAGTTGGCTTTTGTTTAACCTATGGGGCCTACACATGATCGGTTTTGACCGATGAAAATGGTCCATCAGACCGTTGTCCTCTGGTTAACATATCGTGTGTACGTGGCCTTAGTCTCCTGACCTCAATATCATTGAGCCACTCTGGGGAGACTGCTCCTCCACTTCCTGTCTCTCTACTCCGCCGCGCCCACACCCCCTGCATCTGTCCTGCCCGAACATCCCAGGGGGATGGGAAGAAACAAGGCTGCAGGCAGCCTTCTCTTAAGCATCCATCCTTTGGTGAGTAAGATCACCTTCTCTCCACCAGACCAGTGTATACATTTAAGGGGGCTCAGTGCGGACTCTGATATAAGAGGGCTAAGTGTGGACTCTGATGTAAGGGGGCTCAGTGCGGACTCTGATGTAAGAGGCTTGGTGCAGACTCTGATGTAAGGGGCTGGGTGTGGACTTTGATGTAAGGGACTCAGTGTGGACTCTGATGTATGGGGCTCAGTGCGGAAGCAAGGGGTGGGAGGAGCTGGAGATCTGCATAGTGAGTAGAGAGTGGGGCATGATTGTAGGGACACTGTAATATAAAGGGGACTGCACTGTAATCATTTATATCACAGTGTCCCTGCACATTGCAGCGTGGAGGGCCGACACGGTCCCCACATTGGCTGCTCAGTCTAAAATGCCCAGGCCTATTTTTTGTCCCAGTCCGGGTCTGATCAAGGGACTTCAGGGGAAGTCAATGCAGCATTTAACCACATAGGCAGCAGAAGGGGTATTTACTATATTCTTTTGCAGGTAAAGTTTTTTTGGTCTTTTTTCGTTTTAAAAACAGTCAGTTTAAGAATACATTCAAAATGGAAATGTCTTTGTAAAGGTCCCATTCACAGCTTAGCATTTTGATGCATGCATTGTAAAGCAAAACAACAGATGTATCATAAAAAGCAATGTTTTTCAATGAGGCTGTTCAGATCTCTGCAATGCAGTGCAGTTTAAAAAAATAGGCATGTTCTTTTTTTCTTTTTTTTGTGCATTTTCATGTTTGCCAAATATAATAATTTGTCCTGTATATTCACGATGTTGACCATTTCTTTCTTTATAGGACCTCGCATATCAGTTAAAGCTAGAACAAGATGGCTTCTCTTTTACACCCTTTTGAAAAATCCCAGACTTATAATACAAAGGAAACTAAAAGAAATGTGTGACACAGACATGGACAGTACTAAGATACAATCCAGACTTATCCAGGCTTCTTTAATGGAGGTTGAAATAAGAAGTACCCAAGAAAAGCCAATTGATCTAAATAACGTGCAAATCAGGGAAAGACATTCAATACTTGAGTAGGATCTGCCATAAAATAAAATAAGTATTTAACATAACTTTGTAGAATTTGTTATATGTGATGAAGTATAATGTATATACAGCTGTATTACAGGAGTGATAACACAGATGTCAATAAATATATTCTACAACTCAGGCACAGACGCTGAACTACACTGTATGAACATATTTACCACATTAAACAACTTTTGAGGATCAGAATAGCAGAGCATGTTCATAATATTTCAGTTGGTTTTAAAGATCATAATGTGTCTCTTCATTTTAAATGACATCACAATCAGGACCCCTTTGGTCTAAAATTCTGGGGTATAGACCATATTAAACCTGCATGGAGGGGGTTCTAATTTGGTGAGAGAGCTCTCAAAAAGAGAAACCCAATGGATTTTTCTGGTAGATACTCTTGTGCCTAAGGGGTTAAACATAGAGCTAGACATAAACTGCTTTATAAGTAGACATTAGACAGTAACTAAACATATGTAGTTACACACTTTGGGGTTATGTGTATAGACTTTGTGTCTGGTAGTTTGGAAGACAGTTTTTTTCCACATAGGAGAAATTGGAGGTTGACTGTCCCTTTAATAATTACCTTCTTCATTTCTGACGTGGTGCTTGCAATATTATTATTACATTTTTTTTTTTTCAATTTTTTTTTTTTATTAAAGTATTTTCAATGTAGTTGAAATACAAAACAGGGCCATAGGGGCATACCCCGGCCAAACATTGCACGCAACTACGTGCACCACAAAAAAACAAACAAAGAGTTAACATCACACCATAACACTAGGCATGTCTAACTATACATTACCTAAACACCTCTCAGGTCACACATGACAGGACTACAAAAAGGGGCTATTGTATCTTGTAGAACCTTATCCCAATCCTCAGTGACTGAATTGAAAGCTACAGGAGTCCTTGGGACTAAGTACGATCATCACATTCTCTATGCTTCACCTCCTTTTACCTTTTCAGAATATGGGTCTCAACTCCAAGGCCGCGTACACACGAGTAAACAAATCCGATGAAAACGGTCCGACAGACCGTTTTCATCGGACATGTCTGCTGGGCTATTTTGGTTTGATCAGTGTATACACGATCAAACCAAAATCCCCGCGGACAGACATCCCCCGACGCATGCGGGGGATTTTTGTCCGCTGGTTAGGCGTACTAACCAGCGGACATATTCGACAGACGTGTTTGCAGCAGACAAGTTTTAAAGCATGCTGTAAAACTGTTGTCTGCTAGCCCGTACACACGATCAAATCTGTCCGCTGAAACTGGTCTGCGGACCAGTTTCAGCAGATATATTCGATCGTGTGTACGCGGTCTAAGTGTTATAGGTGGATACCAATGTAATCTTTCTGAGCTACTCCCCAGGGGGCCGATCGTCTGTTGTGGACTCCGAGTTTGTCCACAGGTGCCAGACTTTTTCATATTTATTGGGGCATCCTCGGGACAGATACATCGCTTTGTAGAGGGGGTATCATTATATTTACTATCCGCTTCCATGCGTTCAGAGTGGGAGGGGTGGTTGACTTCCACTTCAAGACTATGGCTTTTCTCGCGTAAAAAAGGATAACTATGAGGGTGCGTGTTGCTTTGGCAAGTGCCAGTTGCTCCACCAGGCCAAGGATGCAGACACTAATTGTTAGGGGAATAGGGATGGTAGTTAAGCTATGAATAAATTGAGCCACTTCCCTCCAGTAGTCCTTAATCTGAGGTCAATCCCAAAATATGTACGTGAAGTCTGCTGGGGTACCAGAACATCTCCAGCAGCTGGCCGACAAAGTCGGGTATATGCTATGTAGGCGCTGGGGCGTGTAGTAGATCCTGAAGAAGAAAGAGTTCGGAAGCTGAAATTTATTTTTAAACCTGTCAAATGTAAATAGCCCCAACTCATCACAGATGTCCCTCAAATACATGATGCCCCTGCTTGCCCACAAACCTGGGTCCTGCAGAGAGTGGAATTCCCGTAACCTGGGATTACACCAGAGTGGCGTGTTGGGGGAACATCTGGCATTCGCCAAGTTAGGTTAGAACCCCCTGAACCCCTATAGAGGGCATTGTGAAGGGCCTCAAAGGATCCCAAGTGAGCTGCCTCCAGGATGACTGATGCATTGGCATCCTCCGATACCAGCCAGTTATGCGCATGAGTGAGCATTGCCGCTAAGTAGTAGGTGTGGAAGTCAGGGCAGGCAAGTCCTCCCTGAGTCCACGGCCTACGCAGGATCTTCTTGCTAAATCTAGCCGGTGGTGATTGCCACAAGAAGAAGGCCACCGAGGAGTCTAGCTGCTGGAAGAGAGATTTTGGAATCCAGACCGGAGAGTGTCGCAAGATATACAAGACCGGGAGTAGCTTAATTTAATTAAATTAATTCTCCCTATAAGAGATAATGGGAGGTTCGACCAAGCCTTCAGTTTTAATTTACACCACTGCAGCACTGGGGACAAGTTAAATTTAAGAAAATCCCGGGTATAAGAAGAGATGTTAATTACTAGGTATCTAATAGTGTCAGCCCATTGCAGAGGTGAAGCTGATTATTACATTTGTTTTAATAATGTTTTTTACTCATGTCATCTGCCATCATTCTAATTAATTTGTATTTATTTTTATTTAAAATGGATTCTTGAATGTTTTTAATGTAAATCATGCCAGGTTTCCGTACAGATTATGTACTGTATATGGAGGAATAATGCAATGAACTATTTTAAATATTGGTTGTTTATGCATTCCTGTATATATGTTGAGATTCAACACAAACTAGGATTGTAATTGTCTATGGTTTAGTGTCGGTAGTTGCCAATTGGGTATTAAGTGATTGATAACCTATGGTTAACACTCTGCCACCTCCACTGTGCACCTATTAATGTGGCAGCTTGAGGCTTATAAAGAGTTAATCTCAATTACAAAATGTTCAAATAAATTCCAGGACGCCGCACCGTAAGACCATGCCCTCAGACAAAGTCGTAATGACGAAACGCGTCAGTGCGTGATCTTACGGCGACAGGAAGAGACGTAGCTGACGCTGTGCATTCCACAGACTTAGTTAGGAAACCAGAAGGAGGAAGTGCAGAGCAGTGAGTTTTCTGAGATCGTTCCTGCAGCATCTCCGGCCCCTCAGTAAGAGTGAGTGATAGACTTTTATGCCGACATTAAGCTATAAGATCAACTTGGAACCAAAGCATGTGAAATATTATACGATATTTAATTTTAGTCGGAGCAACACAATAAAAGGTTAAACGGAACTGTACTATGTGGAGTCTTTCTTCCCATGTTCCCGGATTCCTGAGACTTTCCAGTGTGGCTTTGTTTGTGAATATGGCGAGATACTGATGATGATTGAGGCCTGATAACTGCATCATTCTGGTGAGTTTAAACCCCAGTGTGGAGGTGTGGAGGAATTTGGTGAAATGTGCATTCGTCAACAGATAACTATAGTACCACCATCTATATCCACTACGGACTGTTTTCTCATCACCATCATAGCGCTGAGATAGGAGGAAGTAGGTACTGCCATTAATTTGTCTTCCTTTTTGAACAAATTTACCAGTTGATGTTTTGGAGCACTGGCCATGGCAAAAAAAGAGGATGGGATTTTCAGGATATCTGAAGCCTCTGCACATTGGAAGATTTGTATCAAGGACATAACGTTAGCCATAGAGGATTATGCAACTCCATTGGGACCCAGCATTGTCTGACTGCATAGTGTTACACAGGATAAATGTAACAGGTTCCTCTATCCACGCAATGCAATCTTCTGCTCCTACTACTCATAGCCGTTTTAACCGCAGGGCAAAACGGGGCAGCTGCCCAGGGCCCTGTCACTGCTAGGGGCCCAAAGCAGAGCCGCCCGTTCAGGCGGAATTTTAGTGGCGATCGAGACCTCAGATCAGCAGCACCGCACGGGGTGCAGTTCACCCAGGTGCCACGGAGGTGGAGGCGCTTAAGAGCCAGAGTGCGCCACTCCCTCCTTCTCCTTCTCCTTGTCTGAGGCCGCGGTATTTACTTTTTTTCAAATCCTCCTCCACGATCCACCCGGGCGCAGCTGCACACTGTCCTCTCCAGCTGCTGCCCGGGTGGGGTTTGTCCTGAGGGGGGAGGTTTGTGGTGGCCTCTGTGAGTGCACTAGTAAAGGGGTCTGTACTAATGGGGGGGGGGGGTCTGTAGAAATGGGAGATGGCTTGTGGGGGGCTCTGTACTAATAGGGGATGGCTTGTGGTTGTGGGGGCTCTGTATTAATGGGGAATGGCTTGTGGGGAGCTCTGTAATTATGGGGGATAGCTTGTGGGGGGCTCTGTACTAATGGGGGATGGCTTGTGGTTGTGGGAGGCTCTGTACTAATGGGGGATGGCGTGTGGTTGTGGGGGGCTCTGTAATAATGGGGGATGGCTTGTGGGGGGGCTCTGTAATAATGGGGGATGGCTTGTGGGGGGCTCTGTACTAATGGGGGATGGCTTGTGGGGGGTTCTGTACTAATGGGGGATGGCTTGTGGTTGTGGGGGGCTCTGTACTAATGGGCAGTGGCTTGTGGGGGGGCTCTGTACTAATGGGGGATGGCTTGTGGGGGCTCTGTGTGGCAGGCGCAGCACTATGAAGTGCCTCATGCGCTTTGGCATTAGAAGAAATGTGATATCTCTGACTTTTCAGTCCAACAAGACTGTCTATTACTCTGAAATTCCTCTAGCGTCGTTCTATGGAAGCAGTAGGTTTAAAGAGCAAACCAAATGCTTAAAATAACTTCTTTAATAACTTCACTTTTCTTCAATTATAATACTGCTGCTTTGCAGCAGACAGTTCATGTACAAAAACACGTGATGAATAAGTATAACAGAAAATGGTGGTTCAAATATTCAGTCTTGTCATTTAACATAAGATGGTGGATATATTTCTTTCTTCTGTATTCTCTCTCTCTCTCTCTCTCTGTGCAAGTTATCAAAGCATTCTCTGATTTCTCTGAAAGGTATAACTGTGGTTTGCAACTTGGTTTGCAGGGTTGCTTCTGCAGGGTTAGCTTAGTTTGGTTTGGTTTAAAGTAGGGTTGTCCCGATACCACTTTTTTAGGACCAAGTACAAGTACCGATACTTTTTTTCATGTACTCGCCGATACCAAATACCGATACTTTTTATAAATGTGTCCCCAAATGCAGCCATGTCCCCCACATATTGCAGCCATGTCCCCCCACATATATTGCAGCCATGTCCCCCCACATATATTGCAGCCATGTCCCCCCACATATTGCAGCCATGTCCCCCCACATATTGCAGCCATGTCCCCCCCACAGATGCAGCCATGCATGTCCCCCACATATGCAGCCATGTCCCCCACATATTGCAGCCATGCATGTCCCCCACATATTGCAGCCATGTCCTCAACAGATGCAGACATGTATGTCCCCCACATATTGCAGCCATGTCCTGTCCCCCACATATTGCAGCCATGTCCTGTCCCCCACATATGCAGCCATGTCCTGTCCCCCATATTGCAGCCATGTCCCCCATACCTGTAGTATATGCCGCCGCCGCCGCTGCTGCCGGGTTCATCCCTGTGCAATACAGCGCGCATTACAAGCTTTCATTTGTATACTTGTAATGCCCGCCTCGCCATGTATAGACACTCCCCTTCTCAGGATTGGACGGATCTGTCCAATCCCGAGCAAGGGGGAGTGTCTATACACGGCTCCCGCAAATACTCGGTATCGGTCCCGATACCGATACTAGTATCGGGACAACCCTAGTTTGAAGGTATTATATGGTATGGTTCGATTTGGTTTGATGGAACTACAAGTGAACACACAACCAGATCAGTATACAGTTCAAACCACACTATTTACAATAAGAACATATATATAACTGTGTCACATACCTATTTTTAGCCCCAGGCTTCCATAAAACACAACTTTGGCCTTGTGTCTGTTCTGCTCTATGTCTCTGTCTCCATGTGGCTTTCTGTCTCTGTGTGGAATAATCTAGCAGCACATGGAGTATTAGGAACCTCCCAGACAGAGTGTTTGTAAAGCTGGCTGTGACTGGTCAAGACTCTGCTCAATGTGAGATTGGCTGTGATTGGGCCAAGGCTTCTGATAAATCACAAAAGCTTAACTCTATGCTTTCTGGTATGAATTCAACTGTGAATAACTTTGCTTTTGTCTCTCACATATAAACATGGGCACCACACTAGGTTCCCAGCAGGCTTAGCTGTATATACATGTAGGTTATATTAGCTACCTAGGACAGGTTATAGCTGGCCAGCTACACTCTGTACTAATGAGGGATGGCTTGTGGGGGGCTCTGTAATAATGGGGGATGGCGTGTGGGGGGTTCTGTAATAACAGGGGGTGCTTTATTGGGGGGGCGGTCTGTACTCATGGAGGTGGGAGGTTTGCTCACCACACAGGCCTGACACACGGCTGCCGAGCCGCCGCCGTGACTTACAAGGCTTCAGAAACAGATAAGGGGGACCTGTTTTAAAGTTTCCTGTTTAAAAAAAACACCAAATCCCTGCAATAATATATTAAGCAGCCTGTATAATGTATTATTGATGGGATTTATTGTTCCTCTATAGCTGCGGTATTCTGTATTGTGTTTTATATAATGTATTGCTGGGATTTGTAGTTCTCTCTAACTGCTGGTATTCTGTATTGTGTTTTATATAATGTATTGCTGGGATTTGTAGTCCTCTGTAACTGCTGGTATTCTGTATTGTGTTTTATATAATGTATTGCTGGGATTTGTGACATGGCATGCATTGCAGGTGCAGGTCTGGTCAGAGTTTTAAAAAGTTCTTCTATTTTACACATGGCATGGCATGGGGGTAAAGAGCAAAATTGCATTGGGGGGGCCAAACATTTTTTTGCCCAGGGCCCAAACCATATTAAAGACGACACTACTACTGTATAGTAACTTCGGTTACTAAGTTTTATAATCTGCTATCAATAGGTAGAGGTGCTTCCCAATCCTTCACTGGCTCCCCATGGTCAAACTCCCTGTCCCTGATGTGAACCATCACCATTCCCAAATAGTCTATACTGCACTGGAAAGCTACATTGACACGATAAAACATCCTTATTTTTTTTTAAAAAATAACCCATATACATCCATTACCTAATGGCCCCAAAATCTATTTTTCATGAAATTGTTTCTCTTTCCCATGATTGTGATTCCTACTGAACTAGACTGAGATACCATTTAAAGGCTCAGGAACCCTTTGCAAGTGTTATGGCTTAATTAGCTGATTAGAGTGGGACACTTTGAGCCTAGAATATTGCACCTTTTCACAATATTACAATTTTCTGAGATTGTGGATTTGTGGATACAATGTATAGGGGGGACAATATATATGGACTGCAGTGCAAATCTGAAAAATGCAAAAAGCACTAAAAATGCATAGGTGTGTATCAGACCTGATGCCGATGTGAGGGATTAGCTCGGTAGCGGGTGTGTGTGACCCCCTGGATGGGTTCACTACACGCTGAACTGTACAAAAAGGCAGTTGAGGATGATTTAAAACAAATGATATGGTTTATTTTTCCATATTGCTGGATGCATGTGCAAGCATCAAAACAGCATAAACAAAACAAAACATAAAATAAACCTTAGTCACTTCGGGTGTCTACCTTCCCAACACAGGAACCTACCTATGGAGTCTGGCACAGCCTACTGCTGGGCAGACACTGCTGGTCCTACAGCAGAAAACAACAAAAAGTCTCTTTGATATTTCTCACACAGAAATATCCATCAGCACCTCACCTCTTCAGTACTGTTTGTGACTGCTCCTTCACTCACACAGCCTCAGGATACAGCAATCAGTCGTCATCCTTATGGCCCGTACACACGATCCGAATATCGGACGAAAACCATAGTACGATGATGGATCGTACGATTTTCGGATCGTGTGTACACTACTTTCGAGAGCCGATCACGACCGTTCATCCGATTATTATTCGATCGGACAAGCACGAAAATTTTCCTCGTACAGTTGTCGTCCGACAATACAATACAAATACATTACAACACATGACATCACTTCCGATTTTTATTTTTCTGTCGTACGAGAATTTTTGTGACTTTAATAACCTATTTAATTTTATTTGCGACTATTAAGCGAAAAAACCTCTCTGGCCATCTCTGCAGCCGACGCCTAATGGTAATTGGTGTATTGTCTAAACAAGGCAGAAATATATCTCCCATCTGTGACAACACACACAGATTTACCTGACTTCCTGTCACACCGCGTACACACAATCATTTTTCGGCTTGTAAAAAACGAAGTTTTTCAGCCTCTAAAAAAAACAATGTTTTTCCCAACTTCATCATTAAAATTACCTTTAAAAAAATGCTCTAGCAAAGTGCGGTGACGTACAACACGTACAACGGCACTATAAAGGGGAAGTTACCCTTTGGGCTGCTTTCGCTGATTTTGTGTTAGTAAAAGACGATTCATGCTTTTCTGTCTGTTACAGCGTGATGAATGTGCTTACTCCATTACTAATGGTAGTTTTACCAGAATGAGCGCTCCCGTCTCATAACTTGCTTCAGAGAAGAAACCAGATCAAATTAGAGTAGTTTTTGATTGCTCAGCAAAGTATGATGGTGTTGCATTGAACGATCATCTACTAAAAGGACCAGATCTTACAAACACTCTGTAGATTCAGAAAGTATCCCATAACGTCATGTGTGACGTTTAAAAAATGTTCCACCAGTTTCATGTGAAGAATGAAGATAGAGACTTCCTGAGGTTCCTATGGTGGGAGGACGGAGATACAGATACAGAGCCAGCAGAATAAAGAATGAAAGTACATTTGTTTGGAGCAGCATCGTCTCCAGGTTGCGCCAATTATGGTATGAAGTACTTGGCTTATAAAAATGAAAACGATTGTCCATCAGCAGCGAATTTTCTTAAGAAAAACTTCTATGTAGATGATGGTCTTAGAGTCCACAGAATCTGCAATCAAATTAGTAAAGGAAAGTCAAGAATTATGCGCAAAAGGAAACCTGCGCCTTCACAAATTCATCTCAAACAACAGAGGGGTACTGGAATCCATCAGTGACTCTGAACGTGCATCAACAATGAAGAATGTAGATCTCAATTATGATCATCTTCCAGTTCAGAATGTACTTGGCTTGGGATGGAATGTAGAGAACGATGAGTTCTTCTTTGAAGTATCCTTTGAAGAGAAAGTTGCAACCAGACGTACCATTCTCTCTGCAGTGGCTTCTATATATTATCCACTGGGATTCTTGGCCCCAGTAATCCTTAAAGCAAAAGAACTACTACAAGAATTATGCAGACGGAAGTTGGGATGGGATGAACCCATACCTGAAGATTTGAGTCCAAGGTGGGAGACTTGGATAAGAGACTTGCAAAATTTGAAAGAAGTTCGGATACCCAGATGTTTTGTACCTCATGATTTCGGAGAGTACAAGAATATAGAACTTTATCACTTTTCAGACGCCAGTAGTTATGGCTATGGTCAGTGCTCCTACATCAGAGTGATAGGAGAAGGAAAAATACATTGTTCCCTGGTTATGGGAAAGACCAGAGTTGCACCTACCAGTATTCAGACAAGACCAAGACTGGAACTGACAGCAGCTGTTGTTTCAGCATCCGTAAGCAAGTTTCTAAGAGAAGAACTAGAGTTAAAAATAGATGAAGAATATTTTTGGACAGACTCACAAGTTGTCCTAGGATACATAAACAATGAAGCTCGAAGATTCCATGTCTTTGTCGCCAACAGAGTTCAGAAAATTCGGGAAATGACAAATCCGGAACATTGGCATCACATTGATACAAAGCATAACCCGGCAGATCATGCTTCAAGAGGTCTGAATGTATCAGAATTGAAAAATTCTAATTGGTTCACCGGTCCAGAGTTCCTTTGGGAAAAGGAGATCATACCCAGTGAAGGTTACACAGAATTGTCTATGGGTGATCCAGAAGTAAAGGTTGTACAAACATTGAGCACTGCTGCCAAATGTCAAGATGACATACTTGAAAGACTAGCCAGCTGTTTTAAAGGGAAAGCGTCTCACCACTCCACTCAAGTTGGAACGTCCTATACAGAAGTTAGTTGTTCTACTTGAAAGTGATAAAAGACACTTGGAAAGTTGAGAACCTGATAGAAAATTCCCTAAATTCATGTTCACATCCTACTATAGGGAACAAGAGTTATAGGTAATTTTGGTGGGGGTGTAGCTGGCCAGCTAGAACCTGTCCTAGGTAGCTAATATAGCTTGCATGTATATACAGCCAAACCTGCTAAGAACCTAATGTAGAGCACATTTTTATATGTGAGAGACAAAGGCAGAGTTATTTATTGTGATTTTGTGTTTGGATGTTATATAACAGTTGTATGTTGTGTTCACAGAAGCAAAAGAAAAATATGCCTTTAAGAGTCATTTGTTTGTATGGGACAGAAGAAGCAAAGCAATTCACAGTTTAATTCATACCAGCAAGCATAGAGTTAAGCTTTTGTGACTCATCACAGGCCTTGGCCCAATCACAGCTAATCTCACATTAAGCAGAGTCTTGAGCAGTCACAGCCAGCTTTGCATCCACTCTGTCTGGGAGGTTCCTAGTGCTGTACATGTGCTCTGCAGATTGTTCCACAGACACAGAGCCACATGGAGACAGCAGAGCAAGCAGAACAGAGATACAGATCAGTTTTATGGATGCAGAGGGCGAAATTAGGTGATTATACAGTTATATATATATATATATATATATGATCTTATTGTAAATAGTGTGATTAGAACTGTATACTGATTTAGCTGTTTGTTCACTTGTAGTTCCACCAATCCAAACTAAGCCAAACCTTCAAACTAAGTTAACCCTGCAAACCTGAATCACTCATCACTCACCATACCATACCTTCAAACCACAGTTATACCTTTCAGAGAAATCAGAGAATGCTTTGATAACTTACAGAGAGAGAGAGAGAGAGTAAATACTGAAGAAAGAAATATATCCACCAGCTTATGTTAAATGTCAAGACCAGGGCCGGCCCTATGATGGGACCGGGTGGTACCATGGGTACCAGGCGGCACTTTTAGGGGAACGGCATTCTGCCAGCCCGTTCTGCCCGCTGCCTGTGAGGACACTCCCAGCGGAAGCAGTCAGCGAGTGAGAAGGGCAGGCGCCGCTGCCTCTCAGGAGCCCGGCGCCGCTCTGTACATGTCATGTGCGACAGTGCGGGACGGGACAGATCGTATGGCGCGGCGGACATGAGGGTATGTGAAGGATTTGCCTTATCGCCTAGACTAAAGCCATAGCTCCTGGTCACATGTGGATGCAGGCAGGGCAGTCTGTGTCTGTGGATAATCATACCTGCCCTGCATGCTCCAGAGTCCTAACTCGCGCTGTGTGTCATTGTCTTCTGAGGTCTGTTTCTCATCTGCTCTGTCAGTCTCTCTCCTGCCCCTCTCTCTCTCTCTCGCCCCTCTCTCTTGCCTCTCTCTCTCTCCTGCCCCTCTCTCTCTCCTGCCTCCTCTCTCTCCTGCCCTTCCCTCTCTCCTGCCCCTCTCTCTCTCTCTCTCTCTCTCTCCTGCCTCTCTCTCTCTCCTGCACCTCTCCTTCTCCTGCACCTCTCCTTCTCCTGCCCCTCTCTCTCTCTCCTGCCCCTCTCTCTCTCTCCTGCCCTCTCTCTCTCCTGCCCCTCTCTCTCTCCTGCCTCCTCTCTCTCCTGCCTCTCTCTCTCTCCTGCCCTTCCCTCTCCCCCCTCTCCTGCCCCCCCTCTCTCTCTCTCTCTCCTGCCTCTCTCTCTCCTGCACCTCTCCTTCTCCTGCCCCTCTCTCTCTCCTGCACCTCTCCTTCTCCTGCCCCTCTCTCTCTCCTGCCCCCCTCTCTCTCCTGCCCCCCTCTCTCTCCTGCCCCTCTCTCTCTCCTGCCCCTCTCTCTCTCCTGCCCTCTCTCTCTCTCTGCCCCCATCTCTCTCCTGCCCCCTCTCTCTCTCCTGCCCCTCTCTCTCTCCTGACCCTCTCTCTCTCTCTCTCTCTCTCTCTCTCCTGGCCCCCTCTCTCTCTCTCTCTCCTGGCCCTCTCTCTCTCTCTCCTGGCCCTCTCTCTCTCCTGGCCCTCTCTCTCTCCTGGCCCTCTCTCTCTCTCTCCTGCCCCTCTCTCTCTCTCTCCTGCCCCTCTCTCTCTCTCTCTCTCCTGCCCCTCTCTCTCTCTCTCCTGCCCCTCTCTCTCTCTCCTGCCCCTTTCTCTCTCTCTCCTGACCCTCTCTCTCTCTCTCCTGACCCTCTCTCTCTCTCTCTCTCTCTTTTTTTTTTTGGTGGGCGTGATTTATTTGGCGGGGGGGTGGGGGGCAGCATTTCATTCTTGGTGCCAGGCAGCACAATGTCTTGGGCCGGCACTGGTCAAGACTGAATATTTGAACCACCATTTTCTGTTACACTTATTATTATTCATCACGTGTTTGTACATGGACTGTCTGCTGCAAAGCAGCAGTATTTTATATGAAGAAAAGTGAAGTTATTAAAGAAGTTATTTTAAGCATTTGGTGTGCTCTTTAAACCTACTGCTTCCATAGAACGGCAATAGAGGAATTTCAGAGTAATAGACAGTCTTGTTGGACTGAAAAGTCAGAGATATCACAATTCTTCTAACGCCACAGCGCATGAGGCACTTCATAGTGCTGCGCCTGCCACAGTGCCCATGCTGAAAGTAAGGGGGCGCTACAAGTATATGTGGCATTATTATAGCATGTTATTTGCAGTATAGGTGGCGTTATTATAGCATGTTATTTGCAGTATAGGTGGCGTTATTATAGCATGTTATTTGCAGTATAGTTGGCGTTATTATACCATGTAAATACAAGTTGTATTTTTATCATAGCTTGTAATCTGTTTTTTTGGGACTTAACGGAATGGAAGGCTTTAAATGGAGCCGGTGTGTTGCCATATTCTGCTCCCTATCGCAAAATGCTATGGAGCTATGGAAGTCACGTGGCAGCCAACTGCGCATGCGCGATGCGTTTCCAACCGCAAGTGCTATGCGTTCCAATAGATTTACGACAGGACACACCAGTGACCCTGGCATTCAGGGCGACGGGGAATTTGAGGAACGTGGCCAGTCAATCGGCCTCCTGGCTCTTTTTTTAACATCCTCCAATCCACGGGGATGTTAAGGAATAAGCCTGGATGCCGACCGAGGTTTCACTGGTGTTTACTGTCGTAAATCCATTGGAACGGATTGCACTTGCGGTTGGAGCGCAGTTGGCTGCCACGTGACTTCCATAGCATTCTGTGATAGAGAGCAGAATATGGAGTTTTTTAATTGCTGTGCCCTGAGGTGGCAATTAACACCTTTGGTAACTATAGTGCCTCGACCTAATGAGTATTGGAGAAATATAAAGAACGGAAAAATTGACTTTTTAGGCACCACTAAAGATTTGGTAAAAAATGTTTTTTAATATAAATATTAATGATAAAAATTCATATTACAGGGATACTGGTAGTATCCTAAACATACAAAGTACTGTAAGAAATAAACCACATATAACACCACAAGATCAGGTATGTAACCGTTGTGACTGAATTCAGAATCGAACAATGTCTCATCAGGCTGTAGTGATAAAGGATTCCATTGCCAGGTGATGTTATCAGATTTGTCACTGTTTGAGGTCTTGGGTGTTTATAGGATCATTCTTGGGGGGCTCGACATGTTTTGCGGGATTTAGCCGCTTCGTCAGGAGCTTGAGTACTACAATGCAAAATATAGGTAAATATTGAGACCGTATAGATACACAGGCATCATGTTCTAAGAAATATGTGGAAAAAGTCTAATGCGCTACTGTGAGTAAACTGTGGTGGAGGGGTGGATAGCTACCACTAATTGGAGCAGCTCAATCGTGTGTTCACAATCACAAAATGATAATAGGTAAAAAGGGTGATAAGCGCTACAAAAAACTGGTGCATAAATCCTGCAAAAATACTATGGTGACAGAGATGTATATAACACACAATATGCAAAAACAAATACAAAATCAAACCACAGCTGTTGCAAAGTGATGAAGCTGGATATTGCTAAATGCAACTAAGCTAAACAGTGCTAGATCAAGTGGCCTCAAAGGAAACAAATGATGCTAGATGATCATGAATAAAGTCCAGTGATAAAACATAAATGTGACCGAAGGTGAGTAGGTGGTGAAGTCCCTTGAGGGTGGTGGGGGATGTGCTGGATTGAGTCTATAGTACCAGGCCGGATGGGGCCGGCAACAGCTGGCGGGCTGGATAATAATCAGATGGATGACTTATCCCACGATGTTTAAACAGTGCTGGACATCCCCAACAGGTAATGTAGTTCCCTTACCTTCCGGGTGCTATATGAAAGCATATAGTTGGATGGATCCAGGTATGCAGGTTTTCACTGTCACAGGTGGGTGTCCTCTGTTGTATCCAGGAACCGTTACTGATCCAAACTCAAACGTCCAAGTGTTGGATATGGTGAATGGGAAATGTAAAAAGGAAGGAGATCTCCAATGGTGAAGTATGTTTAACCAATCGTGGGTTTATTGTAAAAATATATATATAGTATAAACAATTAAGAAATTCAGTTCAACACTGTAACTGATGGACTACAAAAGTCCAGGCATGCACTAAAAAGTACAAAATAGAAGTTAAAATGAAAGTGAAAATAAAATGAAAATAAAAGGCAAAAGTGGGTGGCCAGCAATGAAAGTCGGGGACAGTACGATCGTACCGCCGACTAAATCTGAATTCAAAGCTGATGAGACCAACAGCGCACAAAAATGGGGACAAATCGATCGTACCGCCGACTGTATTCAAAAATATGGCCCGGCTGATGCGGCTAAAGCGTGAACGCGGCTTTTCCCTACGGCGTTACGTCACGTTCCTCGTGACTTCATCAGGGGATGCCTATTGGTTGTCGAGTCACGCCTTATATCTGCTTAAAACCGGATGTAAACATGCCGCCATTTTCTTGAAGTCCCGATCTGGGGACATAATACTTTATAATGGGGAAATGTTTAAAAGAAAAAGACAAAAACGAACTGCTCTGAAAAAATGTTCTATGTATCGTACGTCTGGATTAGAGAGTTGATTGCTCAATGTAAAATGCTGACACGGGATGTATCTAGATGGTATACAGCTATGGGGATATTTGTAATCCTCATAAATGAACCTACCACGTCGATACATAAAGCTCCCACCAGGTGCATAATATTCCATGGCTGAAATGACATCTACAGTAGTCATATTGGTGTACTCTTTATGCTACCTAGTGGAGTACAATGATACTAGGTTGACCTACAAATGACAACGTATACTAGATGAAATAAATGATCATGGACATATAGAGAAAAAAATAATGATAATTCATATGACACTGAAGGTCAATAAATGGTGATGAATAAACGAGCGGATACCCTCTGAATTGTGAATGAAACTGGGTCTATGCTCATAGTGGGTGGCTTGGTTCCCTTATGGGTGAACTGGTATCTATATCTAAGGGTGCTAATGAGCGCCTATACTTAAACTGAGGTGAGGGTGATGGTGGACAAAAGGCCATCTTCGAGACCTCAGGCTGATGGATACATTAAGGTGGTGGTATCTTGTCAGGTGTATGTGGTAGATAAGATCAATGCACCCCTATGTGAAAACGACCTGTGAGGTCAAAGTGGTGCAGCCATAAGGATATTACTAATATGACTAAATGAAGAAATAGTATATATATGGGACTGTGTTAAAAATTGTTTAGGAAGCAATTCAAGTCAAAATCCACGTTCATTCCTCCAGGTGTCAGGGTGTTGAGGGCATGTATCCAACGAGATTCTTTTTGACTAATTGTTCGTATTTTATGGCTACCTCTCCAAGATGGCTTAAACTTCTCTATACCCCAAAATTGTAATGTAGTAGGGTCTTCATTGTGTACCTTTGAGAAGTGGCGCGAAACACTATGTTTAGTGTGGCCATTGGATATATTGCGTATGTGTTCTTCTATTCTCTTTTTTAGTTTTCTTTTGGTTCTACCAACATATTGCAATTTGCAGTCACACTGTAAAACATAGATGACACCCTCTGTGTGACAACCAATAAAATCTTTGATTGGGTAGGTGTCACCTGTATTAGTGCTGGTGAACTGCAGCCTTTTGCCTTGAAATAGTTTAGCATGCCTGCAGGCAAAGCAATTCCTACATGGAAAAAATCCTTTCCCATCAAAGAAGGAGAACATTGGTTTTGGAGGCGGAGCAATTATTGATTTCACCAATACATCTCTTAGGGTCCGGGCCCTCCTAAAGATGATTCTAGGTTTGGTGGGGAGTATTGTTTTCAGATCTTTGTCACCCAATAATACATGCCAATGACGTTGTATAAGTTTATTTAGATCTTTGTGTTGGACGTTATAGTCCAATATCAGACTAGGTGTTATTTCCTTGGTGTTGTCCGTTTATTTTGTCTTACTGACTAGCATCGGTTTTCTGTCTAGGGCTTGTACCTTGCGGATTTGTTCTTCTAACCAAGGAATTTTATATCCTTTTTCCTCAAACCTTTTCCCGATGAAGTGGGCCTGTTCATTGAAGTCTTCTTCCTTAGTACAATTACGTTTTAGTCTGATGAGTTGACCTTTCGGAATGTTGTATAACCATGGTTTATGGTGACAGCTCTCAACTGACAAGTAGCTGTTGGTGTCTACGGTTTTGAAGTAGGTCTTAGTGATAATTTTATTTCCTTCCAGTGTTATATTCAGGTCCAGGAAGTCTACTGTTTTTTCGTCTGTCTTCCAGATCAGTTGGATGTTTTTATCATTATCATTTAGGCCTTCCATAAATGTCTTTAAGTTGTCTAGGCTGCCATTCCACAGGATTATCACGTCATCTATATACCTCTTATATAATATAAGTTCTTCTGGTATGTGGGCATAGATAGATGATTCTTCCCATTGGGCCATAAAGGCGTTTGCCACACTAGGGGCAAATTTGGCGCCCATGGCAATGCCTATGGCCTGCTTATAATAGTTCTGATCATGCCAGAAGTAGTTATATTTAAGGCAGAACTCTAGACATTTTATGAGAAATTTGCGTTGTTTGCAACACAAGTTGCTATGCGTTCGCAATAACCATTTGGTGGCATGGCATGCATCATGATGACCCACTATTGTATATAGTGACGAAACGTCAGCTGTGGCCAGTATGGTATGTCCCTCTTGCGCCTGAATAGTTTCTAACAGTTGGAGAATATGCTTGGTGTCTTTCAAATAAGCTCTTGTATTCTGCACCGCCGGTTGGATAAAAAAATCTATATATTGACCCATTCTGGCTGTCAATGAATCGATGCCATTGACGATGGGTCGCCCAGGTGGATTTTCCTTAGATTTATGTATTTTGGGCACCGTATAAAGAATGGGGATCCTACAGCATTCCGGTATGAGATATTTGGCCTCTTTTTTATTTAGGATGTCTCTTTTAACTCCTAGGTTCACCACTAGTTATAATTCCTTTTTATAGGTATTAGTGGGGTTTCCTGCAAGTTTGATATAGGTGTTTTCATCTGATAGTTGACGATCTATTTCTCCCAGATATTGCTCTTTAGTTTGGATGACAATTGCTCCCCCTTTGTCTGCCGGGCGGATAACAATGTCATTTCTATCTGTTAGTGATTTAATACCCTTTTTGATGTGTATGGGATCAAATTTCTTCTTTACTTCCAAAGTTCCAAGATCTTCCAGGACTAATTTTTTGAACACTTCTATGTGTTGGTTGTCCGATACCTGTGGATTAAACGTGGAATTGTTTCGTAAAGTACTATGTAACGAAAGATTAGAAGGTAGTAGTTGTGGTTGTACATAGTTTGAGAATTTCTCATTCAGAAAATATTTTTTCATGTTTAATTTTCTGATATATTTACGAATGCCAATATATGTGTCAAATTTATTAAGGTTTTTAGTTGGTGCATGCTTCAATCCTTTGTCTAGGACTGCAAGTTCTTCAGTGGTGAGTTGGATAGAAGTGAGATTTACCACGTTTTCTCCTCGTCTTTTCTTTTTCTTTTGTTGTCTCTTTCCTGCTCTGTTTCCTCTCTTGTTTCTGGACTTGATTTTGTTGCTGTTTCCTGTGTCCTTCTTCTGGGGGAGCAGCGAGGTTCTTGCGTGGGTCTCCTTGGGGAGTGATCCCTCCTTTCCCTGTCTAAAAAAGAGGACCGAGGTGCTATATATTGATGTTGATCATATCCTGATCGTGAGTCTTCATAGTATTGGTCTTGGTAACCTCTAATTGGTTCAAATCTATTATGTGTCGCAATCGGAGTTCTGGTCTGTCCTCCGTGTTGTTCTTGTGGATATGTGGGTCCTCTATTGTAGTAGCCATAGTAGTCATATTGTGATGGAGGAGGGAAGGGAGGAGGGGGTCCTCTGTTGTAGCCTCCATATGGTTCCTGAGGGGGAGGAGGTCCTCTATATTCTCTTGGATTTCTTTCATTATGTGGTCCATTATTAGGTCGTCCATTATTGTACGGTTTTCGAAACGGTTTTTTGGATGGTTTTTTCCATTGCTTTTTAGGCGTATGGTAGGTTTGTTGTCCATTGTATTGATGGTCATGTGGTATATATTGTCCATTGTTCTGATGCTCGTAATGTGGCCTAGTATAATCCCTATATGTTGCGTGTTCTTCTCCTCTTGGTGGTGGTCGCATATGGGATGTTATCGGGTCTTGTATTTTTACTTCCCGAACTGGGGTCGAGTGTGTAGAGCTCGACTGAGCAAGTGCTGTTTTATGTTGCCATTTGAATACCTGGTCGGTTTTATAATCTGCTACGTCTCGATGGAATTTTTTGATTTTGCGCTGTTGTATCTCCAGATCTTTTGTTGCCAAATCTTTGTTTAATAATGTGGCAAGCTTCTGGAAATTACTAGAGTCTTTGAAGGGATCCAGTTTAAGCTTTACATCTTCAATTTGTTGTTGTATGATTCTGAGTTTCTTTTGTTTCCTTTTTAATAAAAACTTCACTCCTTCAACACTTTTATTATTGAAGAATTCAAACCATTCATCTAGGGATTCTTTGTCATCCAGGCCATCATTTGGGGGCATGTCCCATCTGACTCGCCTTGGTGCTATATTGTCTTTGATATATTGATCAAAGGTGTGTATATCCCACCAAAGGGACACCTTTTTCTCCATCAGGTGACCCAATTTTCTAGTGTGACTGTCCAAATCTGTATTGGTGGTATTAGTGCGGGCGTGAAACACCTCTTCCACATTGACACTTCTATTCTCTATGAATGTGAAAACATCCATCGTTGCTGCAAAAGTAGGTGTGTGTGCACTTATAAGGTATATGTGGAAAAAGTCTAATGCGCTACTGTGAGTAAACTGTGGTGGAGGGGTGGATAGCTACCACTAATTGGAGCAGCTCAATCGTGTGTTCACAATCACAAAATGATAATAGGTAAAAAGGGTGATAAGCGCTACAAAAAACTGGTGCATAAATCCTGCAAAAATACTATGGTGACAGAGATGTATATAACACACAATATGCAAAAACAAATACAAAATCAAACCACAGCTGTTGCAAAGTGATGAAGCTGGATATTGCTAAATGCAACTAAGCTAAACAGTGCTAGATCAAGTGGCCTCAAAGGAAACAAATGATGCTAGATGATCATGAATAAAGTCCAGTGATAAAACATAAATGTGACCGAAGGTGAGTAGGTGGTGAAGTCCCTTGAGGGTGGTGGGGGATGTGCTGGATTGAGTCTATAGTACCAGGCGGATGGGGCCGGCAACAGCTGGCGGGCTGGATAATAATCAGATGGATGACTTATCCACGATGTTTAAACAGTGCTGGACATCCCCAACAGGTAATGTAGTTCCCTTACCTTCCGGGTGCTATATGAAAGCATATAGTTGGATGGATCCAGGTATGCAGGTTTTCACTGTCACAGGTGGGTGTCCTCTGTTGTATCCAGGAACCGTTACTGATCCAAACTCAAACGTCCAAGTGTTGGATATGGTGAATGGGAAATGTAAAAAGGAAGGAGATCTCCAATGGTGAAGTATGTTTAACCAATCGTGGGTTTATTGTAAAAATATATATATAGTATAAACAATTAAGAAATTCAGTTCAACACTGTAACTGATGGACTACAAAAGTCCAGGCATGCACTAAAAAGTACAAAATAGAAGTTAAAATGAAAGTGAAAATAAAATGAAAATAAAAGGCAAAAGTGGGTGGCCAGCAATGAAAGTCGGGGACAGTACGATCGTACCGCCGACTAAATCTGAATTCAAAGCTGATGAGACCAACAGCGCACAAAAATGGGGACAAATCGATCGTACCGCCGACTGTATTCAAAAATATGGCCCGGCTGATGCGGCTAAAGCGTGAACGCGGCTTTTCCCTACGGCGTTACGTCACGTTCCTCGTGACTTCATCAGGGGATGCCTATTGGTTGTCGAGTCACGCCTTATATCTGCTTAAAACCGGATGTAAACATGCCGCCATTTTCTTGAAGTCCCGATCTGGGGACATAATACTTTATAATGGGGAAATGTTTAAAAGAAAAAGACAAAAACGAACTGCTCTGAAAAAATGTTCTATGTATCGTACGTCTGGATTAGAGAGTTGATTGCTCAATGTAAAATGCTGACACGGGATGTATCTAGATGGTATACAGCTATGGGGATATTTGTAATCCTCATAAATGAACCTACCACGTCGATACATAAAGCTCCCACCAGGTGCATAATATTCCATGGCTGAAATGACATCTACAGTAGTCATATTGGTGTACTCTTTATGCTACCTAGTGGAGTACAATGATACTAGGTTGACCTACAAATGACAACGTATACTAGATGAAATAAATGATCATGGACATATAGAGAAAAAAATAATGATAATTCATATGACACTGAAGGTCAATAAATGGTGATGAATAAACGAGCGGATACCCTCTGAATTGTGAATGAACTGGGTCTATGCTCATAGTGGGTGGCTTGGTTCCCTTATGGGTGAACTGGTATCTATATCTAAGGGTGCTAATGAGCGCCTATACTTAAACTGAGGTGAGGGTGATGGTGGACAAAAGGCCATCTTCGAGACCTCAGGCTGATGGATACATTAAGGTGGTGGTATCTTGTCAGGTGTATGTGGTAGATAAGATCAATGCACCCCTATGTGAAAACGACCTGTGAGGTCAAAGTGGTGCAGCCATAAGGATATTACTAATATGACTAAATGAAGAAATAGTATATATATGGGACTGTGTTAAAAATTGTTTAGGAAGCAATTCAAGTCAAAATCCACGTTCATTCCTCCAGGTGTCAGGGTGTTGAGGGCATGTATCCAACGAGATTCTTTTTGACTAATTGTTCGTATTTTATGGCTACCTCTCCAAGATGGCTTAAACTTCTCTATACCCCAAAATTGTAATGTAGTAGGGTCTTCATTGTGTACCTTTGAGAAGTGGCGCGAAACACTATGTTTAGTGTAGCCATTGGATATATTGCGTATGTGTTCTTCTATTCTCTTTTTTAGTTTTCTTTTGGTTCTACCAACATATTGCAATTTGCAGTCACACTGTAAAACATAGATGACACCCTCTGTGTGACAACCAATAAAATCTTTGATTGGGTAGGTGTCACCTGTATTAGTGCTGGTGAACTGCAGCCTTTTGCCTTGAAATAGTTTAGCATGCCTGCAGGCAAAGCAATTCCTCATGGAAAAAATCCTTTCCCATCAAAGAAGGAGAACATTGGTTTTGGAGGCGGAGCAATTATTGATTTCACCAATACATCTCTTAGGGTCCGGGCCCTCCTAAAGATGATTCTAGGTTTGGTGGGGAGTATTGTTTTCAGATCTTTGTCACCCAATAATACATGCCAATGACGTTGTATAAGTTTATTTAGAAAATTCCTTGGTAGAGAACTAATTCAGCAAGGTACAAGCCTAGCCTAGACTGAAAACCGATGCTAGTCAGTAAGACAACGAAACGGACTTCACCAAGGAAATAACACCTAGTCTGATATTGGGACTATAACGTTCCAACACAAAGTCTAAATAAACTTATACAACGTCATTGGCATGTATTATTGGGTGACAAAGATCTGAAAACAATACTCCCACCAAACCTAGAATCATCTTTAGGAGGGCCCGGACCCTAAGAGATTGTATTGGTGAAATCAATAATTGCTCGCCTCCAAAACCAATGTTCTCCTTCTTTGATGGGAAAGGATTTTTTCCATGTAGGAATTGCTTTGCCTGCAGGCATGCTAAACTATTTCAAGGCAAAAGGCTGCAGTTCACCAGCACTAATACAGGTGACACCTACCCAATCAAAGATTTTATTGGTTGTCACACAGAGGGTGTCATCTATGTTTTACAGTGTGACTGCAAATTGCAATATGTTGGTAGAACCAAAAGAAAACTAAAAAAGAGAATAGAAGAACACATACGCAATATATCCAATGGCTACACTAAACATAGTGTTTCGCGCCACTTCTCAAAGGTACACAATGAAGACCCTACTACATTACAATTTTGGGGTATAGAGAAGTTTAAGCCATCTTGGAGAGGTAGCCATAAAATACGAACAATTAGTCAAAAAGAATCTCGTTGGATACATGCCCTCAACACCCTGACACCTGGAGGAATGAACGTGGATTTTGACTTGAATTGCTTCCTAAACAATTTTTAACACAGTCCCATATATTACTATTTCTTCATTTAGTCATATTAGTAATATCCTTATGGCTGCACCACTTTGACCTCACAGGTCGTTTTCACATAGGGGTGCATTGATCTTATCTACACATACACCTGACAAGATACCACCACCTTAATGTATCCATCAGCCTGAGGTCTCGAAGATGGCCTTTTGTCCACCATCACCCTCACCTCAGTTTAAGTATAGGCGCTCATTAGCACCCTTAGATATAGATACCAGTTCACCCATAAGGGAACCAAGCCACCCACTATGAGCATAGACCCAGTTTCATTCACAATTCAGAGGGTATCCGCTCGTTTATTCATCACCATTTATTGACCTTCAGTGTCATATGAATTATCATTATTTTTTTCTCTATATGTCCATGATCATTTATTTCATCTAGTATACGTTGTCATTTGTAGGTCAACCTAGTATCATTGTACTCCACTAGGTAGCATAAAGAGTACACCAATATGACTACTGTAGATGTCATTTCAGCCATGGAATATTATGCACCTGGTGGGAGCTTTATGTATCGACGTGGTAGGTTCATTTATGAGGATTACAAATATCCCCATAGCTGTATACCATCTAGATACATCCCGTGTCAGCATTTTACATTGAGCAATCAAACTCTCTAATCCAGACGTACGATACATAGAACATTTTTTCAGAGCAGTTCGTTTTTGTCTTTTTCTTTTAAACATTTCCCCATTATAAAGTATTATGTCCCCAGATCGGGACTTCAAGAAAATGGCGGCATGTTTACATCCGGTTTTAAGCAGATATAAGGCGTGACTCGACAACCAATAGGCATCCCTGATGAAGTCACGAGGAACGTGACGTAACGCCGTAGGAAAAGCCGCGTTCACGCTTTAGCCGCATCAGCCGGGCCATATTTTTGAATACAGTCGGCGGGTACGATCGATTTGTCCCCATTTTTGTGCGCTGTTGGTCTCATCAGCTTTGAATTCAGATTTAGTCGGCGGTACGATCGTACTGTCCCGACTTTCATTGCTGGCACCCACTTTTGCCTTTTATTTTCATTTTATTTTCACTTTCATTTTAACTTCTATTTTGTACTTTTTAGTGCATGCCTGGACTTTTGTAGTCCATCAGTTACAGTGTTTGAACTGAATTTCTTAATTGTTTATACTATATATATATTTTACAATTATAAAATCCTTACACGATTGGTTTTTTACAATAACACTTAAACTACTTCACCATTGGAGATCTCCTTCCTTTTTACATTTCCCATTCACCATATCCAACACTTGGACGTTTGAGTTTGGATCAGTAACGGTTCCTGGATACAACAGAGGACACCCACCTGTGACAGTGAAAACCTGCATACCTGGATCCATCCAACTATATGCTTTCATATAGCACCCGGAAGGTAAGGGAACTACATTACCTGTGGGGATGTCCAGCACTGTTTAAACATCGTGGGATAAGTCATCCATCTGATTATTATCCAGCCCGCCAGCTGTTGCCGGCCCCATCCGGCCTGGTACTATAGACTCAATCCAGCACATCCCCCCCACCCTCAAGGGACTTCACCACCTACTCACCTTCGGTCACATTTATGTTTTATCACTGGACTTTATTCATGATCATCTAGCATCATTTGTTTCCTTTGAGGCCACTTGATCTAGCACTGTTTAGCTTAGTTGCATTTA